>DWAO01003692.1:0-13796 GCA_018230605.1 Heliconius congener
GCCGCCCGCGTGCCCCGCGCCGCCCGCCGCGCCGCCGCCCTGCCGCGCGCTGTGCCCCGAGTACCACCTGCAGAGGTTCAAGGAGGTAGGTCGCTTCACCCTGTTGTGCTTGTTTGGTGTCGTTTGTATTGTCTTTTGTTTTTGTGGGAATCGGTTCAGAGTTTAGGTGACTTTTATTAAAAGTGCTTTCATGTCATTTTGGTAGCTTAATAATATTCCAATTCTTATTAGTAATGTATATGTTAATTTATAAATGTGTGTCGTTCGTCTTCTGTGAACTGGATGATTATTTGGAGACGTTTAAGGAGATGTTTTATATATATATATATTTATTTATTTATTTTTGTATATATCTATGTATGTTTAACTTGTTGTTTTTTGTTATTTTCTTAAATCAGTTCAGAAGTTTTGCAGAAATCGAAGTCGAAGATTAGAAAAATCTTTGATCTTGTCTACTGTCTGAAATTTAAAAAAAACCAATCATCTTAAGAAGAATTAAATTTAGGGTCTCAGACAATAATTCTTGTTAACTAAAAAAAACAAATTTGTTAACTACTCTTTGCGGATTTAAATTGATTAAGAAATTTCATCCTAGCAGCAAGACGTCATTTTGTCTAAGAGATATGGATTCAAATATTGCATGTAGATTGTTGGTTGTTTTTATTTAAAATTTCATAAAAAAAAATCAAATAAAAACAGAAATTAAATTGCAATCTAATTTTAATTATTATAAAATGTTAATGTTTCTTCTTATCCATATTGTCAAATTAAGTGTTCATAGATTTTTTTATATAAAATCGTTCAAATTTGTGCTCAATACCCTAAGCCTATTTGGTTTACAGGTTCGACGTAAAGTAATGCATATGAGAGACCAGCAGTTGTACTACCATCGTTTAAGAATGTGGCTAGAAGATCAGTTGAGGCATGAAAGAGAAAGGTTGGTATCCTGAAGTTATGTTAGATTTTTGGGAATTAGGGAAAATATATTGAAAGTGATTGGAAGTGGTAAATGAAGGTACCGTAAGTTACTTAGAAACGTTGTGGTTTCGAATCCAGTGAGGGAAATATATCTTTTTTGTTATTAAATTGGGGATTCGGAAAAATTTAATCTATAAAACATATAACAATAGTTGATTAATAAACCAAATATTTCTGCTGTAATTAATTACAATGTAATATATTTTTTTTATATTATATTTTATTATTTATTCACTACATGTATTTAAAAATTGATTAAATAAATATAATTTATTAATTAAATAATTAATAGGCGATGCCTTGAAAGAGGCGGAAAGTTAAAAGTGTAGTGTCATTGCGCCTCTTCCTTTTATCCTCTTACACAACGTAAAGTAGACAGAAAAGTAAGAAAAATATATTTTTTTTCAGTTTACCAGACAGCAACGTGACTCTGGTAGAAGATCTACCGAAACGCAAAAGACGAACGCTAAGCCCAAAAAATACTAAAATCTCATCCGCTCCAAAAAGAAAGCTCAAAGCTCCTCAACTCCCCCAATCTATCAGCAAACCCCATAAAATACTGCAAATGCTCAAAAGTAAAGCCATAAAGTCCCCATACAAAGAAATTGATGAACCCAACGTTAAAACAGAAGTGGACCCTCCTGAAGCATTCTCATTAGAGAAAGATAACATAAGCGATGCGGAGACTATAGTAGGTGAAATTGAATCGGGAGATTTGTGCAAAGAGATGAACGAATGTTTAGCTAAATTCGCAACGTTCGCGCTTAGCAGTCCGGATAATGGAGAAACAGATGTCAAATATCCGGAATCTGTCAGTCCGCCGTTGCAGGAAATGTCGCCAACGACGTCCGAACCGCCCGCCTTTACGCAGAAGTCACAAAGAATTATAGCTGTCAATAAAATTTTCAATAAAGATGATAAAAGTATAGATTTTCAATCGCAAATAACGGATTTGAACGTACCTCTAAATGCTAGAGGTCCAAAAGAAGAAAAAACTGAAGCCGAAGATAAAGATACAGATGTATATAGGTATATAACGTTTGGTCTCAAAATTAAGAAAGCAATGGAGGAATGTCAAGATATGATCAATAGCTACGGCAAAGATGACAAACCGGATGTCGAAGAACCGCCATCTTTAGAGCAAATAGTTGAAGTTATGATGTCGTTAGATAAAAATTCAGCTGAGTTTCTTGAAAACATGGCCGCCGATGATCCTATAGATATGAATGTAGCTATTACTAAATTAACTGAATTAGTAGAGAATATGCCACAAACGTTAGCTAATATGCCGGAAGTTGCTTCCAAGTTATCTGAATTTGCGAATGCCAGTTTCGAGTTGTTTCCTGAATTCGCGTCCATTATGAATAGTTTACCGGATGTTAATAACGAAGCTCAATTGACTCAAGAGACTTTAAAACAGATTAGAGAATTAAATCTATCTAAGCGAGATAACATAAAGGTCACAAAACATACAGCCAAAAGAAAAATAACACGTCGAACAAGAAGTAATGAAGATAATACAGTATTCGAATTCGAAGGAAAAGATTTATCGGAATTACTCAAAGACGAAAAAGAAATGCAGAATATAATGAAAAGTAAAAACAAAACGGAATTTAAGGATTTTCTATTCACGTCTTCCGCTCAAGTGGTCATAAATAAAGTGTTTGAATATCTAAAACAGAACAAAAGTCCCGAGTTGAGTAAATTTTTGGAGGAGGTCAATGAGCTTTTCTATCTGCAACGTACTAGTTGGAATTCCGAAATGCATTCGAAAGCAAAACTTTTTGAAAAATCTGTCAAAGATACCTTAAGTATGGATGAGTTGAGAGAACTCGTCAAAACAAGATGTAACTCGTGGAAACATAACGTGGCAGCTAAATTAAAAAGTATACCTATAGATATTTTAGAATGTGAAATTGAAGCTACGCTAGAAAAATTCTATGCTCACATACAATATTTATCACAAAATAACTCGGAAACAGATAAAATATTAGAAAAGATAGATGAGTTGACTAAACGTGAGGAAGATTACGAAGTTGATAGAGATACGTTTAAACAAATTACAATGGCGTTGGGAGTATATCCCGAAAATGCGTTAGATATGTTTATAATGAAGCTACCCGCAATGCCGGACAGGACCAAGAAAGGCGCCAAAGTGTTCAAATTCCGATACATTGACGTAACTAAACGCTGTGCTGAATCACCACAGCTAGTTAGTTGGATATTGCAAGACCCCGAATCGGCAATTAACGCCATACAAGAATTGACCGGCTTAGAAGTTAGGAAAATTGATAATGCACCAGATTTTTCTAGTCTATCCAACGATCGGAAGAGGGAATACTTTATGGCTAAAATCAAAGAAATGAATAGACAATATATGCTGACCTTGCCCAAATCTGGTTTAACATGTGACGAATGGTTGATACTTTTACATCGATTGGAATTATTGGAAGATACAGTAAGGGAAGCTCTAATTAACCTCGCGCCTCAAACTAAGGCAGTTCAAACTCAAAGTGCGAGTGAAGCTGAGATAGTTGCTGGCAAAGGTCTAAGCAAAATTATAGGCAAAGCGAATGTTAAAGTTGTTAAGAAAATACCAGATATGAAAGCTATTAAGAGAGAAATTGAATCAGAACCGGAGAAAGATGATAAAAAGGCTAAAAATGATGCTCTGTTAGCTAAATGTGAAGCAATATTAACCTCTAAAGGTGAAAAATCGCTCCTCGATAGCTTTTACACGATAAAATCCTATATAACACAAGGCCTACCAGTCCCAGAGACTTACAAGAAACACGTTATATCAATATGCTCGAGCATAGACGCTAAATTACTTGACGAAGACATAGAAGAAACTCTAAAACTCAAATCGGAAGAGTTAGAAGATCAAACTGATAACAAATCACCCTTATCAGTAATAGGGTCTCAGAATCCCGAGTTATTAGCGAAATATTCAGCACAGGCGCTAAGAAACGCGAAGCAGACATTAAATGCAGTTGCCTTCAGAAATATGACAAGGAATGGACAGACTAAATCGGAAAGTGACGTTTGTGATACACCCAAAACTAATTGTAAGTTTACAAACGACTGTATATGTGACAGTTGTAATGTGGACGTGACAGAAGATAGGAAAGAAGATGTAAAGAAGGAGAAGGAGGTTAAAAAGATAGCGCCAAGTGTTAAGCAGAGTAAGCAGAAATGTGAGAATGTTAGTCATCAGCAGCATGTTTGTAAGGGTTAGTGTTTCTGTTGTTGTTGTTGTTTTCAAAATGGCGGATAGTAATGATTTTAGAGTTTTGTTCTTATACTAGTCCTTTTATAGGATAATTTTATTATGTTCTCATATGTTTTGAACTGAATTCTTATTTAGAAAAATAATTTATTTAAATTAAAGTTGTGGGTTCTAACAATTAATTAATAAATTATTATTTTTTTCTCTGGTGTGTGATAAACGTCATGTTGCAGAGAACAACTTTAAATGTCAAGTTGTAATTTTCCACTGATGCTTGATATTGTTAACAATAATTGCTATTTACTTACACCCTGTTTTTGGCTGTACGCTTTATCCCGCACATAGCAGGGTAGGCAGAAGGAACTTGGTATCCTAGTGTGTTCAGCTTTATAATATAAATTTTAGATACATATTTTAATTATATTTTTTTTGCTTGTTTTCAGTGGGACATGGCGCAGGATGCGCGGGTGATGGCGCGGATCAGCCGTGTAATTGCTGTTATTGTACTGTGTTTGGACATGCTGTAAGTTTATTTATTTTTAAGGCTAACACTCTATCCTATATGTAGCAGGATAGGCTGAGGGAACCTAGGAACCATTGGGACACTTCCGTTTCCGTCGAATTTTGGAGGCATTGTGTTTTGAGTTGGCGAAACTCAATGCCACTCTTTGCCGCGTTACCTGAGGGAAGAAAATGAATAAATGTCATTGCCTCGAGTGAAAATAGAACCTACAACCAGTCGCCCGCTCGTGCCTCTTGTGCTACGACGACGACGAATGTTATTAATAATATGCTTTTTTAATGATTTTTTTCATTGTTAGTAAATTATTCTATACAATAGAATCACTTTAATATTTTGTTGTGTGAGAGAGTGATGCAATATTCCGTACTCCGCCCTACAATTATTTTTGTGTGTATTTATTTTTTTATGTGTGTATTTTTTTTTTATTATATTGAATAAAATAAGAATGCAAATAAACCTTAAATACTTTAAATAATGGTATGTTATTCCTCTCCATGCTATATAGTTTATATTGTTATATTTAAATTTGTAACTTTTGTCTCTAAAGTAATAAAAAGGAAAACAATTGATTTAAATAAAAGCTGACGTTTTACTCATTGCCCAGTAAGAAGTATTTTATAAAACCAGTTATTCCAGTTGGAATTACTTCATCAACTTTTTTGTCATTTATAAATTTTTACCACAAAAATGTTTATTGATAAAAAAAATATTGGCTGGATTATTTTTGTTTTTGATGTTAATTTTTTTTATCATTTAATTGAAACTACAAACATTCATTCATGGCGATTTTTTTTTATTTTTTTTCACATTTTTTTTTCAGCCACCATTGACCACACCCGTACCTAGAAATTTTAACGAGGCCCGCGAACGTTTAAGATCAAAATTGAATAAGAAACAAAAATGCAAAAACAATGTAAGTATATATGATTTGATATAATCGTTGACATTTAATTTTTTTTTAAAAAAATTTGTATATAGCATGGAGAGAGGCAAGAGTTGACCGGCCAGGATAGGCTTAAAAAATTATCCCGGTAAAGAAATATATAATCCCGTGGCAATATAGCGTGGATAAAACATTATAAATGTGTATGTAAAATCGTGTTTTTAATTTTTATCAATGTTACTTATATTGCTTATATTGTGATGTTTCATTAACCATAATTTCTATTATTGGGCCAAGACAGCGAAAACAATATATGTATATGTTACCAGCACAATATACACACCAAGCGTTTGTATACACACCAAGTGTTATTTTTAATAATAATATATATATATATATTTCCCTCTTTTTGATAAGTTAGGATTCCCACTGCTTCTATATTCACTCGAGGGTGTGAATTATCGTTTTTTTTTTTATTTTTCTTATAAGAAGGTAGTCAAGTTCAACATTCAACACGTAATGTCTCTAAAAATTGTATGGTTTGCGCGAAATGAAATATCTTAGTACTAGGTTCCATCTGCTACACGCGGAATACCTGCGTGTTAAAAAAATATAGATTAATATTGTATTTTTTTTAAGTCTTTTTTTATTGTAAAATATATATTTTATTTGTTTCAGGGTGAATCTGAGTCCCCAGTGGAGAGGTCTCCGCCACTACCAGTGACTCCAGTGCCGCCGGTAATATTATAAATATATATAAAAAAGATAAATTTCTTATTAATATGTTTGTGTGTTTATATGCATATCCTTTTAAGTATTATTCGCCCACTTTGAAATAGAAAAAAGTATATTTTAGTTTGAATAGCTTTTGTTTGTGTATGTTATAAAAAAAACATGTAATGCCCATCCATATTTATAAATGGCTCCCAATTCTGATATCGATCTTAAGATGCCGTTTTAATAATCTATGAATGAAAAAAAAATCATAAATATGGGCCTTAGACGGCAGGAAATTTAGTAGTAGACTAAAATATTAATAAATTAATAGGAATTATACATATAATTTAAAATTATATTTATGTTTTATCATGAAAGAACGGATGTAACAAATATAAATCTAACATCTGTTTGTCTGTCCATCTAGGCTTTACCCAAAACCCTTCCTCCACCAAATCTAACAACACAAGCGCAACAAAAGAAACAAGCGATGGAGTTACAACAGAAACAGCTAGCGGACAAAATGGCCAAAATGGTAGTGTCCGAGAAACCGGAAATAGCGCCTAAGGTACGTAGAAAGAGAATGGCCTACTTTGCCTTCACTAGTATATGTAATTTTTAATTTTTATGTGCTTTTTTTTACGTACATATAAATATTAAAAAAGAGATATATTTGGTAGAATATGTGTACTTTAATTATAATTTTAAGATGTGCAGGTTTTAATCTCGATACGTTTTAATTTATTTTTTATTATTAGAATATAAATAAAAACTTGAAAAATTAACAATCTCTGGTACACAAAGCGTGGCATCGAGTTAACTTAACTTTACACGCAAAATCTTGAAAATTGTGCCCCACGCGCCACATAATTTTCAAGATCGGGGATCTTGTGACCTTCTCCGGCAAGCTTGCTGCGCGGGGTACAGTGTGAAGACAATTTTTTTTGTTTACTTTGTAAAAGAAGAAAGCTAATAATCATCATATATATTTATAACATAAACCTTTTTCTTATTAAAATAACTACTATATAATACAATACAATTTCATTTTCACTTATAACAATATCTTCTAGGCTCTACAACGCTCGATACCCACGCAAATGCCGGCTGCTGTGAAGACAGAGGGCAAAGTCAATCCAAACGCAATGGAACAGATACGATTACAGGTTATGGTCGGTTTTTACAAACTAAATGCTTGCCTTTTTGAGTTTATTTTTTGGACATTTAAAAGAAATATCCAATTCCATACATTTATGAGTATCAATCAGAGAGGATCAAATACATATGCTAAAAATTACTAATAGATTAAATTTAATTAAGTCAATTTTTCTTATTTTATGATTTTTTTTTGAGAAAATAGAAAAAAATACTAAGACTACCGCAACACAATTTGAAAATATTAGATTGTAAAGCAGTACATTGAAATGAATAGTCACAAATTATGACAATATTTCTAAAGAAAACAGAATACCCGACTGCGTAAACTAAATATGTCCAGTAATAATTATATCATCAAGACAAATCCAACGACGTATCATTTATCAAAATCGCGGGTTTAACTGTTACAATCGAACAAAGGAACAGACATATGTACTAAAAACATAACCCTTCTTTTGGGCTTCGACGCAATAGGGTATCAATAGTTTCTCCCAATCTTCACAACAAAATATGAGACATCTAAAAAAATATATTTATTTGTTAAATTATAGCAAATCAAACAACAACAGCAAGCTCAGCTACAGCATCAAATGCAGCAGCAGCACCAACAACAATCGCAACAAACGCAACAGAATCAACAAAAGAAACCCGAACCTATATACGATCTGCCGATACACAACAAGCCTACATTAACAATTCAACAACAACAACAGATTAGACAACAACAGGTTTGTTGTTTTAATGTTTTTATTTTATTTCGATATGTAGTTCAAGCGCAAGCAGGAGAGGAGGTTAATGGTGAGACACTCCGATTTTTATTTAGAATAATTTAGTTATTATTTATTATTAGAAAGTGGAGAATGGAGTGTCTCAACACTAATTTGTCTCTACCTGCACGGCTATTTTCCTTAATAGCGACACGCACGCGGCTTCGCCTTTTTGAAGTAGACAATTATTTATTTGTCGTATACGCAATGCCTTCAAAAAACCGGCGGAAAGTGGGGAACGGGAGTGTCATAATGGGAATGGTATGTCTTAATACAAGGTTCCTAGGTTCCCTCTGCCTACTCTGCTTTGTGCGGGACACAGTAAGGTTAAAAGAAAAGAAAAAAAATCCATATTTTTATTTATGAACCGATTTAAATAAAATAAACTCTTAATATTAAGGTAAGGTTGTTTAAATACAGTAAAAATTGTATTTAAATCGGTAAAACCGCTTCGAGGCTACCGTGCACAACGCACAAACAAACAAATAATAGACCACTAAACAAACAAAAATGTAAAAAATCTTTGTTTTGGATTGAATCGTCTGAGTAATGTTGAGTTATGGTGTGTATGTATATATATGATATATATTTATTTACTTTTGAATAGTAATATTAATATCTTCAACATGATTATTATTATATTAATATTTTTATGTAATTTATGTAGGTTTATGTATTTTTATTAATAAAAATAAAAAAATATATGTTTATATCATACAACCTATGTTTACTGAATTCTGCGATGAGCGCTGGGGCTGGGTTACGTCACTCAATACACAAATTCTTTTTTGAGTGCCAAGATATGTGAAGGTATAAATATATTATAATTAATATTGATATATAATTGAATAATAATCTCTATTTTCATTGTAATTACTCACTAAAAAGTATTTAAAAAATTATAGTTTAAATCTAAATAATTTATACCACGAATAAATTCGAAAAGTTAGTCACTAACTGACATTTAAACATGAATACCAAGCTGTATGTATTCAATAGACGCACAGCCAACTGCGTAACCGAACCGACCAACCCCAACCACTACCACAACCAGAACTGAAACCGAAACCCGAACCTATATATGATCTGCCAGTCAGCAACCACGCCCCACAACCACAGCAACAACAACAACCACAACAGGTTTGCTGTTTGTTGTTTTATGTTTAATTATATGTGTATGCTTATTGTTTATGTGTATTTATAATGTGTATTACAGTAACCAAAACAGGCTTGTTGTTTTCTTTTTATGTATATTTATATGTTTTATAGTTGTTTGATTTTTATAAATTCACGCAACCCCAACAATTACAACACTATACGTATATTCTTAATTTTTATAGGTTATCAGTTCTACCTATTATAAAATGACACGTAGACACAACAACCATTACAGATTTGATGGTTTAGTTTTTGTACCTATTTATATGTGTATGTTTATGTATATATATGGGTATTATAGTTTGATGCTCCATAACAACAGTAACTGCAATTGGCTTGTTGTTGGTTGTTTATTGTGTATTTATATGTGTAATTGTTGTTTCATGTTTTATTTTATACAACCACGCGACCAGAAATACCACAACATTATATGAATTTTCCTAATTGTTTTTGGGTTATCGGTTAAAGTATAGTAAAACGCTACGCAGTCACAAACAACTGTAGTTTATTGCTGGTCCTTTGTATAAAACCTTTCTTGTCGGTGACAGCTTCGTATTATAGTTGTATTACTGTATTACCGCTACCGCAGCTACACATTTTGCGATGTTTAAGTGCAGGATAGATTAGGTTAGGCACGAAACTAAAACAAAAAAGCAACTAACCTAACTTTCACTTAAAACCGCTAAATTAGTGGCGCCATTTCGTTAATACATAAAGTCCATCTTTTTTATACTTACGTTATATGTTGTTATTCTATTGCCCCACTCTAGCAACAGCGACACGACGCGTTCGTAAGACAACAACAGTATCAACAGCAACAGCAGCTATTACAACAACAGCAGCAGCAGCAACAGTTGCTACAGCAGCAGCAGCAGCAACAACAGTTGTTGCAACAACAACAACAGCAAATGCTGCAGCAACGACAGAGCAGACAACAGAACACTGTGTCATTGTCCAGTCGGGATACTAGTGTGTTTTCTACTAGTTCTGGATGTTCTGGGTTAGTGTGGTTTTTATTTATTAGTTGTTATTGGTGGGAAGGCCTTTAATTAATAAAAATACAATTAATTGAATGTTTACATTAATTAGAGGCCTTCCTGGCGAAGCGCCTGACTAAACGTTACGGTCGTGGGTTCGATTCCCAAAGCACTGTTACGTTATATCTCCAACTTGCGTAGTGTTTTAAAACTAAGTTCTCTTTGAGCATCCCGCTATTACAGTTTAACTAAAAAAAAAGAAAGTGCCGAACTTCGGCGTGCTTACTTTATCATGTAAATAAAAAATAATACTGAAAATTAATAACCATTCAGAGATTTTTGCGGTCGTTCCGTTTCGTTCGTTTTTGTTCTACATTCCATTTAAAACAAAAATAATCGTAGTCATAAATGAAACATAGGTACATAATAAATATCTATTTATTTATTTTTATAGTGGTTCATGCTGGAGGGGTCGTGGTGGAACGAGGGCAGAAGACCCTCGTGATTTGGACGCCCTCTTACAGTACATAGAGGGTCCGTCGAGACACGTGGATAGAGGGAAAAAGAGGGCTAAGAAATTGAGGCAGAGAGCAAAGAGAGTGAGTCCATTTTGTATTTTAATAGTTTTAAGTTACATTTTAGATGTTCGATAAATTATTTTCATTTCTTCGCTCTGTTAAGACCTATTACAACATTAAATTTCGTCATTTAACTTGTTATTTTTCCTTAAGAAATAAAAAAATTAAACGATTTTATAAAATAATTTAGAATACCTATGAAAAATTAATGATTTTTTTCTGAAATAGTTTGTGTACGTACGTGCACATTTTGTAAAATAAAATAAAAACATTAAAAAAATCTTACGGAATAACGAACATCGGTAGCTTTTAAATACTATTTAAATGAATAAAAACAATCGTTCTTTATTTTTTATTTTTTTCATCAGACGGAGAGTCGTCTCCTCCAGCAGCTGGAACAACTCCGCGTTGAGTTACGCACGGCGCGCGCGACCCACGCGGCGTTGAGCGCCGCACACGCTGCCGCCGCCAGGGACTTGAAACACGCAAGGCCCGCTAAACCCACTGATAGTAAGAAAAAAGGTATATGATACTACTATGATATTTATGTAATGTGTTTTTTATGAGAAAATATTTTATAAATAAATATTAATTTTAATATTTTATTGAGGCAGTCGTGGCGTAGCGTGTTCTGTTACAACCCTTACTCCCAGGCTCGACATGCTTATTTTAGCAAACATTATTTCTTGTTAATTTCCATAACAAATTCCTTATTGCATTTATTTTTAGTGACTATAAAGTAAAAAGATCAGTTAGATCTTTGACGCCGTCATGATTACACACTCATCTTGAGTAATTATGACCATCCATTGTAATTAATTAGTTTTTGTTTCGTGAATTAAAATGACTTAGTGAGAAACGGTATTTAAAAAAAAATAGAAAAACCGCATACAAGTTCGATTCTCATCCACCGAAATGAATTATTTTGATAATTGGTATAAATGCTTTTTTTTTAAATTAAATTTATACATACAATCTAATTTAAATTAAATTTATAAATACAAATTTATTAACAGGTAAAAAACAAAAATTAACGCCCGCCCAGCAGGCGAAAATGCAACAAGTTGCCGAGCAACTGTCCGACTGCACTTCACTTGTTAATACTACTGCCAAGGTATGGAGATTCTAGATTAGATATAATTTTTATTTATTTTCTTGGATTCACGCTGTATCCCGCTTATAGTCAGATAGGCAGGGAGCTTAGTGTTTAGACACTCCGTTTTCCAGTCCAGTTTTCGAGATATTGCACTTTGTCTCATTATCAGAGCGAGGAAATGATAATAATTAATTGCACCCAGTGGAGACCGAACCTACTACCCTTTATATTTATATGGTAATAAAAATATATCATCATTTAATAAAAAAATAAAAAATATACTATTAAATTTTGCTGTATTATAATAGTGTTTTTATTTATTTAAAAAAAAAATTGTATAAGATTCTTTATAGTTTATTTTCCTATAATAGTATTTCACACATCAAAATATGCAGAATGTATATCTTTTTTTAATTATCACACTGTATCTGGAATATAGCGTGGGGCAGAGTGGATCCAGTGTTAAGACACTCCGTTACCCTCGCACCGCACACTTTTTGAAAAAGCATTTTGATTGACAGAACTAAACGCCGTGTATGTGCCTTGTTACCAGGAAATGAAAATAATATTTTTAACATTTTTAAAGTGTTATTCCACACTTAGGAAAGAAAAATATCGGGACTCGAACCCGCGCCTCCTGGAAACCGACCTGCTTGGTTCCCGCTACGTTAAAATTTTTATACGTTTTCTAAATAAGAAAATAATCAAATCCCCCTAGCGGGAATCGCACCTACTACCGCCCCGACGTTTTAAAATTATTTTTATTTTAGGAACTACAAATAGCTGAGAGACGAGTGGCGGAATGCACTAAGAGATTGCAAGAGTGTGAGAGGGAGTTGGCTGAAGCTCGTGTCTTGCAAGGAAAAGGAGGGGAGACACAGGTATTGAATTTGGATTTAGGGTCTTATTAATTGTTTATTTTTATTTAATTAGCTTGATTGTGTCTTATAAATTTATTATTGTTATGTATTTTTGTTTGTTTTCTATAATAGTTATCAGTAGAAATAAAATAATAATAATAACTTAATTTTAAAATTCTTTTATGAAACTTATTGAGAATTCATCAAAATAAGAAATTTTAGTAAAGATTAGAGTAATTAGAGTAAAGAGCTACTTAAAGGAAAATCTAAATATTTTTCCTTATTATTTAATTGATATTAAATGGGAAAAAATTAAAATTTAACGTTGCACTAGTATTCATTTACTGTCAGTTAAATTACAAACTGACCTCTTAGTATGCCTGTGGACTTTAATTTGAATTAAAAAAATATTGACTTAATTTTTTCAGACGGAACAACCACCAAAACAATACGAACAGAGAATACACGAACTAAAAGAGAGGGAAAAGGAGAAAATGATGCAAGCGTCGCTGAATTTGAACCCGCTGCCCCCCACGCCGGTGAACATCGCATCTATTATATCTGGAAATAGTATGAATGGTACGTTATGTAATAAATTTATAAAGAATTCCACCACTCAATACGCGTTATTGAAGAAAAGTGGACAACAGAATATTTTGACCTTTCAGTTGTCTCTACCAACATAGTAATTTTGTTTTTTTTAGCTTGTACACTACGCTGTATCCCGCATATATCAGTGCAATCCAATTTTTGGGACATGTGGCGGAACTCAACGGCGCGCTTCGTCTTCTTAGTATGCTGAGTGTAGCTATAAAATCGACTGGTTGTAGGTTCGATCCCCACTCGAGGAGATGAAATTTTTACTTAAATTT
>DWAO01003693.1:0-13796 GCA_018230605.1 Heliconius congener
TATATATATATATATATATATATATATATATATATATATATATATAGATATAGATTAAGTTAGTAAATTAGTAATAATATGGACGCCCTTGCAGTGTGGACTGCTAAATAAAAATCAAAACCCACCACAAGTAATTACGCGTTACCTTTGAAACTATGCAATTGATTTCAAA
Source organism: Heliconius congener (assembly GCA_018230605.1). Lineage (NCBI taxonomy): Eukaryota > Metazoa > Arthropoda > Insecta > Lepidoptera > Nymphalidae > Heliconius > Heliconius congener. Next base: position 173 of record DWAO01003693.1, read on the forward strand.
ACGTTCATTAGTAGACAGGGTGACTCAAAATTAAGACTTCTTTCTATGTATATTAGTTGCATATTATTTTAGAACTGCCCTAGTTGGTAAGCACACGAGGAGAATACTAATATACCTACACATATACAATCATGCGAGTATAACAAAATATATTTTATATTGCTTTATACATATTAAAAGATCATAGTTATAAAAATATACCACGAAAATTGTATATTTCTGGAATGTCTTAAAACGAAGTCGAAGTCCAAATAAAATACGGTATAGAAAAGTCAAGTACATCGAAGGATCATAGTGCGACGAGATTAGTTAGGGCATAGAGGGTGATGGCGAGGCGTAGTGTGGCGACAATGAGAGGAACGGGATGGGGGGCTCGTCGGTGGGTCGGGGGGCAGGGCAGGGCATCTCATGGCGCCTCGCAAGCGGGCTCGGAGCTTAAATCACATTCGGCGTTGCTGGCGCGCCACGCATTCCCGCGCCACACGGGCTCTAACGCGATCACGTCCGATTGAGCCGCATTGTGACATTATACTTGTTTACTAACGCATTTGAACACCAGTAGGTACTCATTATTAAGTTTATTTATTTTTTTGTTATCTCTACATATTCTTATACTACGGATAGTATACGAGCTGGATGGTGGGTTGCTGTTATGGACGACGAATTAGACGATGAAATATTTTTCATTTACGGACGCAGCGGGTTTGTATTGCATCCGTTTATCGTAATGTAAATCTTTAAAAGTAATCCAGTAGTCGATGCACATGACATCGTGTTGTCTTAATATTTAAAATTACAGTAAGGTAGAAATTAGTATTTTTGATCGTCATACCACTGACGACAAGTCATTAAATGTATAAAAATCAGTTCCAGAAACTTTTAATTGTTACTGTGTCAGTAGTTCATATTTAGATGCAATTTTAGTCGTAACTCATTAATAGAAAACGCATGGGTAAATTAAGCGACTTAAAACTTATCGAGGTCAAGCATTAAACAAGTTCTCGTAAAAAGAAAATAGTCCATTGTACAGCGACGCGCCATCCTAGACACAATATTCTTTTCTTTTGGAGTTTGCTGCCACTTGGCCACACAAGCATGACACTTTTGTTTTGTCTCTCCACTAGTTAACGGGAGAACATTGTAATTATCAAGAAATAATTTGTTATAATAACAATAATTTATATTTATAGAAAGTTTTTTTGTATTACCAATGCTTATTTTGAATAAATGGTACTCTTATTATATAGAAATAAACAATCGGTCCACGAAATTCGCCTAGTTTTACGAGCACTCGCCAAATTCATTGGCGCTAATAACAATAAATCACTTCGTCTTAAGAAGCTTGGGTTCCTCAAAACAAGCTGAACACAAATTAAAGGAGACGAAAAACAAAAACTTTATATATATGATATATTTTTATTTTCTTTTAAAAACAACCTGCAGATTATTAGAAATTTAAAAAAATACCGGATTTACATAATTTTGCTTCTCTAGTGAGTAGTGCATACTTACATCTATGTGCTTAACTCTTTATAAGGATAAACGGGAGAGGACGGTTAATGTGATATACAATAAAATATACTTATCAAAAGAAGTAAATCGAAAACGCGGTAAAAATGATATTATACATTAAAAATATAATATGGTCATTCAGTCAGACAAATCACAAATTTTGTAACCGCTTACAAATATATCTAACCAAATAGAAGAAAATGAGACTCGCAGCCATAAAAATAACTCTCAACTCATTCTTAAAATATTCCTATTACATAAAACTCTTGAAATGTACATTAAAATATTCTCTTAAAGAATTTTCAATCTAAGGCATGCTTAAAATGTCTAGTAAATAATAAACCTAAATATCTTGAGGAAGCAAAACAAATTGAAGATAAAATAGCCACAAACGTGTTTGTGCCCTGACCTGATTCCATAATAAAAGAATAATTTTTATATGCAACGCGAAGCCGAAATGGTTTAAGCATACAATGAGACTCCGCTAATGAGAGACAGCCTCAAGTGCAATACTCGCGTCGCACCTTGGAATGCTTCGAGCTAATGTTGTTTCGGGGATAACCTATCTTCTGAATTATATATATCTATGAAGTAGCTACACTTGGAAAGATTTATTATAGATATGAGAAAATGATTAGTTCAACTTTTAACATCTGCATAATATCTACTTTGTAGATTCCATGATGTCTACGGATATTTCTATGAAGAAGATGTTGAAAATATAAATTCAACATTTTCACGATGGATACAAAAATCCCACGCGAGTCTCCAACATTCCTATATGAGACATCACAAGTATTTCGCAGGGTTATATTTGTACACACAATTCAGTGTACATGTACCGTGTAGGAGCAGATGCCCTTGTCGCGTAAGCTTAGGTATCCTTGACATTTGGTGTCTGTTTTAACACGAGTTTTTGCTGAGAATAAACAATAAGGTTTTTGCCGAGAACTTCAAATTATTTTAGTATTAAAAAGTTCTTTTAAATAATATTGTGTAATAATATAGTTTATATTTAAAACATTCACAAATCTAATTATTTTTCCTTAATACAATGATGTACACTTCCGAAACAAAAAAATGTCACACGTAAATAATTCAATTTTAAAGTCAATAAGTGAAATTACAAAGTTGTTATATATAAAAGTAAGGGTACGCATACGGGATTGAAGTTCAGTAAAAGTAATAAAATATGCAGGGCTTATAAACGGGCCGGAACATTACTAGGTCATGAAACCGAGTTAAAATAATCTAATTTTGGTTGTCGGGATTTTTGTTTAATATTTACATTTAATTCTTTAGGTAGCTTTAAATCGCAAATCTCCAACACTAACGTAAATTTATATATTTTTGTTTTGTTTGTAAGCAGATATTTTTGTTATTTCTCTTCATATAAAGTGAGTGATTAAGTAAATGTGGATGAAGCAGACTGAATCGGACTTTCGCGTAAGGATACGAATGGGTATTGCAGTCCATGCCGTATAATGTCGATATTCTTCTTCCGATTCCACAATCTTCGCCGTGCTGAGGAGACCAGAAAGAAGCACATCAGAAATACTAATAGTAGGCAAACCATGAGTTACGACACACTCACAGCGCCCTCGCGCCTGCACGAGCGGCCGCTCAGCGAGCCCCTAGACAGCCTGGACGAGATCGCGCTGCAGATACCCAGGTGCCCGCAACTACTTACTGTTTTAGATGTGATTTTGATATCGTTAAAAATTACTCGTTCTGCTTCTGGCGCGTCCTGTCGCAATAGACTACTTCTATTTATTTTTTATTTTATTCCTGCATGAATATTACGTACCATATAGTAATCAAATATTTTTTGCACAGCAATACTATTATTTTTTTGTTAGATTGCAATTTCTAATAGGTCTACAAATTGTCTCATACTCTGATGCACTTACATATATGCAGGTATTTACGTTTAAGTCTATGCTGAGCTTTCGTAATATTTTATGTTTGAACTTTCTTATTTATCTTTAACAATAAATTTTATCTTTAAAACTTTTTTCTGGCTCTCTTAGTCACACTCGCAAAAATGCAAAGCTCAATTTTATAAGTAGTAATTAGTTATAGCAGCGCTCATTTTGTTAAAATTCAAGTATCGAGTACTTATTATTCAGCTATTTTAGATGTTTTAAGCCCCATTTACGGGAAAATCAGAATGAGCTGAATTGTTGTGCAAAATAATGGTATGCTGAAGATGTAAGTACCAATAATGGAAATTTAAGACTACCCCTTGTCTTGGTTATTGAGCAAAACTGACGAGTTATTTTGCTTTTTAGTAGCTTTATCTGCACTCAACGTATAAAATGGTTAATCTCGTAGAAGTCTGCAAAATTTTTTTTAATTGTATATCAAACAATTATATTATATATATACTTTTATTATCTAAGAGAACTTAACTTTAACATTTTTAAATAAAAAAAAATACATTTAAAAATATAAAAACACACTCTTGAAGAGTCTGTCAGAGAGACACTGCGCGGCGCGCCACTCGGTTTACTAGTTCTATATATATCAGGTATATTAAAAGAAACTATTATTATAATTAACAAATAATACCTATATTAGAGCTACATGTCATGATATCAATGAAGATTTTTGTCGATGTATGTACAACACAAAAGTTTAACTCGTGAATTTTTATTAGGTGAATGCGTATAACTGGTCAAATATTATCGTTGTATGAAAGACTTATAATATACGTAACGTACGTGCTCTCTCTGACGTGTACAAATTTGTACGTATCTTCTATCGCAATAATTTTAATATTCATGGAACATCTTCAGCTTCATATAATAGTATTTTAATGTTTAAATTTCTTCATCTTAACAAAATTACTGTTAGGGGTCACATCTGTTACTGTTATTCCTAAGAAAGACGATATATCGACGATTGACAATTTACAAAAACTGTGGGTACACTTTCATCAGGCCTAGATCAATATAATAAAAAATATAATTCATTTTGTTGTGGATAAGATATATTTAGTCTTTATCATAGAACTGAAAAAATAATATAAAATAGTGAATATACATCAATTTAGATTAAAACTACTGAAAATATAAACTGACTGTCTCTCACTATGTCTTCCTTATTGGATTTATAGTGATTTAGTATCGCCCTTTTCACTTAGGTGATTAACTATCCCTACATAATTCAGGCACATGTTTTTTGGAAGGAATATGGAGTCACATGTTTTTATTTTCGTGTTTTAGTTTGTTCCAATTGAAATAGGCGTGGAGAGATAATGTTTGGCAATATATAAGTGACGGTATACTCGTATTTCTATATAAAATTCTGTAACAAAGAAAAATTTGTGTTTCTCTGTAACATAGAATTAAATATAATTTTTTTTGCACCTTTAAAACTAGTCATCCAAAACGTTTGAACTCTAATACTATAATATTTTATACTTTTATGTAATTTAAAAATACATTTAAAATGTGTATATAAAAATTTAATATAAAATTTATGATTTTTTCATCCTGTAAAGTAAATAGCTAAATACTATAGAACTTGTTTAGGTACTTGTTGAATTGTGGTCAATCATACTATCAGGCTTGATGTTACATAGCATTGATATTAAATATTCAACGTTAACTTTGACCATCAACGGCTAGATACTATATCAAATAGTGATTAGAAATGATATTGAATATTAATAGCTTTAAAAAATGGATTAATGTTTATATTTAAATTGTATTTTTTTTAATCTTCTGAAGGAAATTTTGACTACACTTTGATACTTATGACAGCATTTGGAAGAATTCAAATAAATTTCAATAAAAATATAATATAAAGTCAATATTTTAATAGGTAAGTCAAGGAGATATTTATGTAAAGAGTTGTATGTATTTTTCAGAGTATTAAATAATCATAACTATCCCAAGCTATTACATTAAAAATGTACGATGTACTTGCCACATGCATATTAATGAAATTTACAAACAAATTTCCATAGTTTATTTGGGTTCTGGAAGTTATCCTAAATATCGATCTGTCCAAAAATTGTATACAGAATACTTATTTAGAAAACGTATATAAATTTGAAGGTAGCGGGACTCGAACCCGCGCATCCTGGAAACCGACCAGGAGGCGCGGATTCGAGTACCGCTACGTTCAAATTTTTATACGTTTTCTAAATAAGTATTTTTCTTTCCTAAGCGTGGAATAACACTATAAAAATGTTCAAAAATTGTATATATATACATATAATATACAGAAAAAGCGTAGATAATATAGGTGAATATAATAAAGGTTTGATTCTAGCGTTAATTCTAGAAATAGACCCAAATTTATAGTAGTCGGTCTTTGGCCTATATACCAATTTTGCATTGCAATACAATCTGTGATTTTAACGTTGAGCGTTTTTAACTTCTATTGTGGAGATCAAAAACTAACAAGTCAAGTTACCTTTCTGCTTCTATAATACATTAAAGAAGAATTTGACATTTTACTCATTTGACCTTAACTTGTATTTTAACGTTGTAAAAATGTAAGCAAAATGTAGCAAAAGACATTTATGACATGAACCATCGTGTTCTCACCTTTACGAGAATAAAATAAACTTAACTACGTGGGAAGTACTCTTTACATGTAAATATGTTGCAACATGTACTCGCGTGATCTTGAAAACTCTAAAGAATGCATCTTTTAGGTCATACAAGATTCAAGCGACATCAAAGAGTTCCTTGAGTGCTCTGGAAGAAACTAAATTTAAATAATCTCTGGATTATAGATGAAGCTGATGTTCTTTTATTTTTCTTAAGAGAAAATATAATATTTTAGCTTTATAACTTGTTTTCTTTTGTTTCATTTGAGAGTATCTATCTACAAGAAATATTAATTAATTAATCTGCATTAGGTAGATTTTAATTACACAAAATATACTGAATTTAATGGGCATATATGAAATTAATAATGTTTTAAAAACACTAAAATACATCCAAGAGTCCATTGAAATGTATATTTCTTACATTATATATATTTCTTTGGTTAAGCCTGTTGTCAGAGGACACAATTATTTTTTGTTATACTAGAATACTAGATGATTACGATCAAGTGATACTCAAATTTCTAATTACGAGTAAACATGAGTAAGAATACAGAATAGGCACTAATGATCTCTTAGCGTCCAACTATTATCAGTAATCTTAAAAACAATAAGTATTATTTTACTTTTACAAAAATAATTATTTATATATATAAATAATTATTTTTGTAAAAGTAAAATAATACTTATTGTTTTTAAGATTACTGATAATAGTTGGACGCTAAGAGATCATTAGTGCCTATTCTGTATTCTTACTCATGTTTACTCGTAATTAGAAATTTGAGTATCACTTGATCGTAATCATCTAGTATTCTAGTATAACAAAAAATAATTGTGTCCTCTGACAACAGGCTTAACCAAAGAAATATATATAATGTAAGAAATATACATTTCAATGGACTCTTGGATGTATTTTAGTGTTTTTAAAACATTATTAATTTCATATATGCCCATTAAATTCAGTATATTTTGTGTAATTAAAATCTACCTAATGCAGATTAATTAATTAATATTTCTTGTAGATAGATACTCTCAAATGAAACAAAAGAAAACAAGTTATAAAGCTAAAATATTATATTTTCTCTTAAGAAAAATAAAAGAACATCAGCTTCATCTATAATCCAGAGATTATTTAAATTTAGTTTCTTCCAGAGCACTCAAGGAACTCTTTGATGTCGCTTGAATCTTGTATGACCTAAAAGATGCATTCTTTAGAGTTTTCAAGATCACGCGAGTACATGTTGCAACATATTTACATGTAAAGAGTACTTCCCACGTAGTTAAGTTTATTTTATTCTCGTAAAGGTGAGAACACGATGGTTCATGTCATAAATGTCTTTTGCTACATTTTGCTTACATTTTTACAACGTTAAAATACAAGTTAAGGTCAAATGAGTAAAATGTCAAATTCTTCTTTAATGTATTATAGAAGCAGAAAGGTAACTTGACTTGTTAGTTTTTGATCTCCACAATAGAAGTTAAAAACGCTCAACGTTAAAATCACAGATTGTATTGCAATGCAAAATTGGTATATAGGCCAAAGACCGACTACTATAAATTTGGGTCTATTTCTAGAATTAACGCTAGAATCAAACCTTTATTATATTCACCTATATTATCTACGCTTTTTCTGTATATTATATGTATATATATACAATTTTTGAACATTTTTATAGTGTTATTCCACGCTTAGGAAAGAAAAATACTTATTTAGAAAACGTATAAAAATTTGAACGTAGCGGTACTCGAATCCGCGCCTCCTGGTCGGTTTCCAGGATGCGCGGGTTCGAGTCCCGCTACCTTCAAATTTATATACGTTTTCTAAATAAGTATTCTGTATACAATTTTTGGACAGATCGATATTTAGGATAACTTCCAGAACCCAAATAAACTATGGAAATTTGTTTGTAAATTTCATTAATATGCATGTGGCAAGTACATCGTACATTTTTAATGTAATAGCTTGGGATAGTTATGATTATTTAATACTCTGAAAAATACATACAACTCTTTACATAAATATCTCCTTGACTTACCTATTAAAATATTGACTTTATATTATATTTTTATTGAAATTTATTTGAATTCTTCCAAATGCTGTCATAAGTATCAAAGTGTAGTCAAAATTTCCTTCAGAAGATTAAAAAAAATACAATTTAAATATAAACATTAATCCATTTTTTAAAGCTATTAATATTCAATATCATTTCTAATCACTATTTGATATAGTATCTAGCCGTTGATGGTCAAAGTTAACGTTGAATATTTAATATCAATGCTATGTAACATCAAGCCTGATAGTATGATTGACCACAATTCAACAAGTACCTAAACAAGTTCTATAGTATTTAGCTATTTACTTTACAGGATGAAAAAATCATAAATTTTATATTAAATTTTTATATACACATTTTAAATGTATTTTTAAATTACATAAAAGTATAAAATATTATAGTATTAGAGTTCAAACGTTTTGGATGACTAGTTTTAAAGGTGCAAAAAAAATTATATTTAATTCTATGTTACAGAGAAACACAAATTTTTCTTTGTTACAGAATTTTATATAGAAATACGAGTATACCGTCACTTATATATTGCCAAACATTATCTCTCCACGCCTATTTCAATTGGAACAAACTAAAACACGAAAATAAAAACATGTGACTCCATATTCCTTCCAAAAAACATGTGCCTGAATTATGTAGGGATAGTTAATCACCTAAGTGAAAAGGGCGATACTAAATCACTATAAATCCAATAAGGAAGACATAGTGAGAGACAGTCAGTTTATATTTTCAGTAGTTTTAATCTAAATTGATGTATATTCACTATTTTATATTATTTTTTCAGTTCTATGATAAAGACTAAATATATCTTATCCACAACAAAATGAATTATATTTTTTATTATATTGATCTAGGCCTGATGAAAGTGTACCCACAGTTTTTGTAAATTGTCAATCGTCGATATATCGTCTTTCTTAGGAATAACAGTAACAGATGTGACCCCTAACAGTAATTTTGTTAAGATGAAGAAATTTAAACATTAAAATACTATTATATGAAGCTGAAGATGTTCCATGAATATTAAAATTATTGCGATAGAAGATACGTACAAATTTGTACACGTCAGAGAGAGCACGTACGTTACGTATATTATAAGTCTTTCATACAACGATAATATTTGACCAGTTATACGCATTCACCTAATAAAAATTCACGAGTTAAACTTTTGTGTTGTACATACATCGACAAAAATCTTCATTGATATCATGACATGTAGCTCTAATATAGGTATTATTTGTTAATTATAATAATAGTTTCTTTTAATATACCTGATATATATAGAACTAGTAAACCGAGTGGCGCGCCGCGCAGTGTCTCTCTGACAGACTCTTCAAGAGTGTGTTTTTATATTTTTAAATGTATTTTTTTTTATTTAAAAATGTTAAAGTTAAGTTCTCTTAGATAATAAAAGTATATATATAATATAATTGTTTGATATACAATTAAAAAAAATTTTGCAGACTTCTACGAGATTAACCATTTTATACGTTGAGTGCAGATAAAGCTACTAAAAAGCAAAATAACTCGTCAGTTTTGCTCAATAACCAAGACAAGGGGTAGTCTTAAATTTCCATTATTGGTACTTACATCTTCAGCATACCATTATTTTGCACAACAATTCAGCTCATTCTGATTTTCCCGTAAATGGGGCTTAAAACATCTAAAATAGCTGAATAATAAGTACTCGATACTTGAATTTTAACAAAATGAGCGCTGCTATAACTAATTACTACTTATAAAATTGAGCTTTGCATTTTTGCGAGTGTGACTAAGAGAGCCAGAAAAAAGTTTTAAAGATAAAATTTATTGTTAAAGATAAATAAGAAAGTTCAAACATAAAATATTACGAAAGCTCAGCATAGACTTAAACGTAAATACCTGCATATATGTAAGTGCATCAGAGTATGAGACAATTTGTAGACCTATTAGAAATTGCAATCTAACAAAAAAATAATAGTATTGCTGTGCAAAAAATATTTGATTACTATATGGTACGTAATATTCATGCAGGAATAAAATAAAAAATAAATAGAAGTAGTCTATTGCGACAGGACGCGCCAGAAGCAGAACGAGTAATTTTTAACGATATCAAAATCACATCTAAAACAGTAAGTAGTTGCGGGCACCTGGGTATCTGCAGCGCGATCTCGTCCAGGCTGTCTAGGGGCTCGCTGAGCGGCCGCTCGTGCAGGCGCGAGGGCGCTGTGAGTGTGTCGTAACTCATGGTTTGCCTACTATTAGTATTTCTGATGTGCTTCTTTCTGGTCTCCTCAGCACGGCGAAGATTGTGGAATCGGAAGAAGAATATCGACATTATACGGCATGGACTGCAATACCCATTCGTATCCTTACGCGAAAGTCCGATTCAGTCTGCTTCATCCACATTTACTTAATCACTCACTTTATATGAAGAGAAATAACAAAAATATCTGCTTACAAACAAAACAAAAATATATAAATTTACGTTAGTGTTGGAGATTTGCGATTTAAAGCTACCTAAAGAATTAAATGTAAATATTAAACAAAAATCCCGACAACCAAAATTAGATTATTTTAACTCGGTTTCATGACCTAGTAATGTTCCGGCCCGTTTATAAGCCCTGCATATTTTATTACTTTTACTGAACTTCAATCCCGTATGCGTACCCTTACTTTTATATATAACAACTTTGTAATTTCACTTATTGACTTTAAAATTGAATTATTTACGTGTGACATTTTTTTGTTTCGGAAGTGTACATCATTGTATTAAGGAAAAATAATTAGATTTGTGAATGTTTTAAATATAAACTATATTATTACACAATATTATTTAAAAGAACTTTTTAATACTAAAATAATTTGAAGTTCTCGGCAAAAACCTTATTGTTTATTCTCAGCAAAAACTCGTGTTAAAACAGACACCAAATGTCAAGGATACCTAAGCTTACGCGACAAGGGCATCTGCTCCTACACGGTACATGTACACTGAATTGTGTGTACAAATATAACCCTGCGAAATACTTGTGATGTCTCATATAGGAATGTTGGAGACTCGCGTGGGATTTTTGTATCCATCGTGAAAATGTTGAATTTATATTTTCAACATCTTCTTCATAGAAATATCCGTAGACATCATGGAATCTACAAAGTAGATATTATGCAGATGTTAAAAGTTGAACTAATCATTTTCTCATATCTATAATAAATCTTTCCAAGTGTAGCTACTTCATAGATATATATAATTCAGAAGATAGGTTATCCCCGAAACAACATTAGCTCGAAGCATTCCAAGGTGCGACGCGAGTATTGCACTTGAGGCTGTCTCTCATTAGCGGAGTCTCATTGTATGCTTAAACCATTTCGGCTTCGCGTTGCATATAAAAATTATTCTTTTATTATGGAATCAGGTCAGGGCACAAACACGTTTGTGGCTATTTTATCTTCAATTTGTTTTGCTTCCTCAAGATATTTAGGTTTATTATTTACTAGACATTTTAAGCATGCCTTAGATTGAAAATTCTTTAAGAGAATATTTTAATGTACATTTCAAGAGTTTTATGTAATAGGAATATTTTAAGAATGAGTTGAGAGTTATTTTTATGGCTGCGAGTCTCATTTTCTTCTATTTGGTTAGATATATTTGTAAGCGGTTACAAAATTTGTGATTTGTCTGACTGAATGACCATATTATATTTTTAATGTATAATATCATTTTTACCGCGTTTTCGATTTACTTCTTTTGATAAGTATATTTTATTGTATATCACATTAACCGTCCTCTCCCGTTTATCCTTATAAAGAGTTAAGCACATAGATGTAAGTATGCACTACTCACTAGAGAAGCAAAATTATGTAAATCCGGTATTTTTTTAAATTTCTAATAATCTGCAGGTTGTTTTTAAAAGAAAATAAAAATATATCATATATATAAAGTTTTTGTTTTTCGTCTCCTTTAATTTGTGTTCAGCTTGTTTTGAGGAACCCAAGCTTCTTAAGACGAAGTGATTTATTGTTATTAGCGCCAATGAATTTGGCGAGTGCTCGTAAAACTAGGCGAATTTCGTGGACCGATTGTTTATTTCTATATAATAAGAGTACCATTTATTCAAAATAAGCATTGGTAATACAAAAAAACTTTCTATAAATATAAATTATTGTTATTATAACAAATTATTTCTTGATAATTACAATGTTCTCCCGTTAACTAGTGGAGAGACAAAACAAAAGTGTCATGCTTGTGTGGCCAAGTGGCAGCAAACTCCAAAAGAAAAGAATATTGTGTCTAGGATGGCGCGTCGCTGTACAATGGACTATTTTCTTTTTACGAGAACTTGTTTAATGCTTGACCTCGATAAGTTTTAAGTCGCTTAATTTACCCATGCGTTTTCTATTAATGAGTTACGACTAAAATTGCATCTAAATATGAACTACTGACACAGTAACAATTAAAAGTTTCTGGAACTGATTTTTATACATTTAATGACTTGTCGTCAGTGGTATGACGATCAAAAATACTAATTTCTACCTTACTGTAATTTTAAATATTAAGACAACACGATGTCATGTGCATCGACTACTGGATTACTTTTAAAGATTTACATTACGATAAACGGATGCAATACAAACCCGCTGCGTCCGTAAATGAAAAATATTTCATCGTCTAATTCGTCGTCCATAACAGCAACCCACCATCCAGCTCGTATACTATCCGTAGTATAAGAATATGTAGAGATAACAAAAAAATAAATAAACTTAATAATGAGTACCTACTGGTGTTCAAATGCGTTAGTAAACAAGTATAATGTCACAATGCGGCTCAATCGGACGTGATCGCGTTAGAGCCCGTGTGGCGCGGGAATGCGTGGCGCGCCAGCAACGCCGAATGTGATTTAAGCTCCGAGCCCGCTTGCGAGGCGCCATGAGATGCCCTGCCCTGCCCCCCGACCCACCGACGAGCCCCCCATCCCGTTCCTCTCATTGTCGCCACACTACGCCTCGCCATCACCCTCTATGCCCTAACTAATCTCGTCGCACTATGATCCTTCGATGTACTTGACTTTTCTATACCGTATTTTATTTGGACTTCGACTTCGTTTTAAGACATTCCAGAAATATACAATTTTCGTGGTATATTTTTATAACTATGATCTTTTAATATGTATAAAGCAATATAAAATATATTTTGTTATACTCGCATGATTGTATATGTGTAGGTATATTAGTATTCTCCTCGTGTGCTTACCAACTAGGGCAGTTCTAAAATAATATGCAACTAATATACATAGAAAGAAGTCTTAATTTTGAGTCACCCTGTCTACTAATGAACGTTTTGAAATCAATTGCATAGTTTCAAAGGTAACGCGTAATTACTTGTGGTGGGTTTTGATTTTTATTTAGCAGTCCACACTGCAAGGGCGTCCATATTATTACTAATTTACTAACTTAATCTATATCTATATATATATATATATATATATATATATATATATATATATATATA
>DWAO01003694.1:0-13794 GCA_018230605.1 Heliconius congener
CTCCTCTGGGGTTGCACGGGGTCGTGGGCGGCGGTAATCACTTACCATCAGGTGATCCGCACGCTCGTTTGCCGGGTCTTTTCCATAAAAAAAAAAAATATAAGAGAAGCAGGAACCATATGTATGTTTGTCGTTGTTTTAGAGTAGAAGAGACTGCTACAACGATTTTACATTTAAGTCTAACTGCAGAGATAATATAAAAATATTTCTAATATGGTTCGTTGAGATCTTTTGTTAGGCACTTAAAAAAAAATTATATAAAAAAATAAGAATGAATTAATAAAACATATTTAGTAATAAAAGAGGCTTTTGTGTCCCAGCAGCACAACCTCAGATTATAAAGATGATGGTTGTGGATTTGATTCCCACTCGGGGAAATAAATATTTATTGCCATGCTTTAGTAAGAAGACAAAGCGTGGCATTGAGTTCCACCACTCAAGAAACAATGCCTCGAAAATTCTGCGGAATGTGCGGAACGGAGTGTTTCAGTGTTAAGCTACCTTTACCTGTTCTTATATGTATAACAGGTTATAGCGTGAAGCTAAAAAAAATTGTTATGTTTCAAATTGTCTGTTGAAAGGAATAACAGTTGCGCGGTGTTCAGGTCTGCCACTTAACACGCAATTGTCCAAATAGATCTGCTATATGCGGGATACAGCGTGAAAGTAAAAAAAGTAACAATCCATAATGACTTAACAACATATTTTATTCTAACAGCATACTCGGTATTCGAATTGGCTACCACAAAATCCTACCCAAATTTCACTAGAACAGGTTCACATTAACGCGACGTTGGTGTCGAGTGTGCACGATAAATTATTTCCAACTGGGAAGTTGATTCTATACACGTAAGCTGTTTTCTGGTCGTGATAGTTTGCGTTTATTTGAATTTTATTTATAGAGACATTATCTAAATTTGTTGATAATACGAAAATATATATTATTTTAAGTGAAATTATTAAATTGATGAAATTATTAGATTTTTTGTGTCAATAAATAAACTAACAGGTTTTGAGGTCAAGCAGGGAGGAATTGTCGTCGTGTATTTTAAGACATCCCTCTAAGAAGTATCACTAATCTCTCCCTTTCCCTTTTGACTCTACCAAATTCCTATTTTATATTTCACATAACACATTACAAAATCTTATTAGCGAATTTATTAAGCCTACGCAGTGTTAACACTCAGTCTAATGAGGGCAGAATATCAAATGTCGTTTAACCCATGATTTTTTACGGTTTCAAATTTAATCAGGAACGTGGCGCGTGCTTGTAAAGGCGTTTGCATATAGGGATAATAACATATTTTGTATATTAGAGTTACATATTTAGCCGGAAGTAGAACGTTAATTTAGATCGTATAGGATCAAGTAAAGCGTTTCTTAATTAATTAAATTTTATATAGATAAATATTTGGTGTTATTAATTAATAATAAAAAAAACAATGAGAGTCCCATTGAACCCTATTTCTCTCTTACTGTTTTCGAAGCAAATTTTGTTGTTTTATTTCTTTTAGATTATATTTTAACGTCGCATTTTCTTTTGCTAGACCGAGAAAGTACCTTTATTTTAAATAATATGAGCTTTTAACAATTACGATGAAAATATTCTGTTATTAGGGTTCCGTAACCTAAGAACGCCGTACTTTGTCTCACTCCAGAGCATGGAAATGAAAATATTAACTATTTCATTTCCCCGAGTGGGGATTGAACCTATAAACTGTCGCGTTTGCAGTCGCACGTTTGTGCCCCTGCGCTACAGCTGGCTTTAATTATAATGTGGGTAATACTGTCACGTAAATCTTAAGCAATATAGACAAAGTTTAAATAGGTTTTTCCCAAAATGTTAAATAAAATTACAAGTGATTTCACACGATAACCATTACTTTCTATTTCATTTTTAGGGTTCTTTACTAAGATTCCGCTGTCGGTCTATTTGTTGGTTCGTCTATCACCAGGCTTCATATGTAATGTATTTATGTTGCAGCTATTACAATAAACACTAAAAAAGAGAATAAAATATATATTTAAGGCGGCTCCCATGCAACAAACGTAATGTCGTAATCTCATGTCGTGGCGCAGATTGACAAAGGTCTGATTGTAACGCGATGTTTGTGGGTTCGATCCTCACTAGAGCGAATGAATGGCGCCAAGGAAAATGCCCTGCGTTGAGCTCCACCACTTCACACGCAATTCCTCGAAAAATTCGGGGGAAATTCGGGAACGGAGTGTTTTAACGCTAGGTTCCCTCTGAAGCTATTTTTTTTAAAGATAATGGTACGGTGCCTTTTGTGTACGAATCCGATCCGCACTTGGCTTCAATATTCTTTTTATAAAAATGATTGAACTACTATCTAAAATAATTACTCTTCCATTAGTCTTGACTGTGATCTCATGAATTATGAAAGAATTGTTCGATAAAAGAATATTTATTTAAGTCGCAATACAAAAGTTTTTTATGGCTGTCAGAGGAGAAACGACGCCAGTTTTTATTACAGTTAAAGAAGTTATTTTTTATTGAGTGAATGGGATCATATTTTAAGCTTTTTATTATTACAGAAATATATTTCTTCTCTTTTCAAGTTCATGTTGCATCTCGCATATAGCAGAAGAGTCAAGTGTTAAGTTAGAACAATACCCCGTTCCCTATAAATTATAAAATTTTTGAGATATTACGTGTTGAGTGAGAGAGGAGGACAGAGAAAGACAGAAAATTAAAAAAATATATTATTAAAAAAATAATGAAAATGCATCAGATATTTAATTAGCATCGAAAAAGATACAACTAAATTTTATACTTAATAATAAATCAGCTTCACGTTGTATACCGCACACATCAGGTTCGGCAGAGGAACCTAGTGTTAAGACACTCCGTTCCGCCAAATTTTTAGATGCATGGCGCGTTGAGTGGCGAAACTTAACGCCGGGCTTTTAATATAAATACGGTAAAAAAACACGTTTGTTGTATAAGCCCCTCTAAAACTTTTTTTTATTCTGTTATAGCGGCTGCAGAAATATATCAAAATGAATGTAAAAATTTTAACAATCTATATATCACGGTCTATAAATATGGCGACAGGCGATAGACACACAGATAAACTGACATACAGACAGACGGACGAACAGCGAAGTCTTAGTAATAGGGTCCTATTTTATCCTTGGGACGAACTCTAATAATATCCAAAACAGTGAAAAAAGCAGAGAAATATATATCTATGGAATTATTATTATATATACAATGTAAACGTAACTTAACTGTAAGTATATTATAGCGATTTAAACACATGTCGCGGATACGACGCTCCTGTGACAGATTTCCGATATGTTCTTATAATCGACACCGATTACTTCGAAGCCCTACCTAATCTTGAATGTATAGAGGCTGTTTATATTAGAAATGGTATAATCATGCAAGATTTTTTATGTCATATCAGATATGCAGAGCGCCTAGTGGTTTCGGAGTTGAGTTCCGCCAGTTAACACGCAATTCCTCTTGAATTCGGCTGAAGTGATTGAGTGCCTCCAACACGCAATGTTTTGAAAATTCTACTGAAAGTGGAGTAAAAACGGAGTGTTTTGACACTGGGTTCTCTCTGCCTACCTTGCTAAATACGGGTTGAAGATAGAAAAGACATTAGTTTTTATTCATTTTTTACGATCCTTTTGAGAATAATTGCCAATTCGTGCCCACTATCTAAGTGAACCAGTTTAATCAAATATTGCTCTATATGCATGTTAAATGAAAATAAGTCCCAACAATCAAGTTGACTATATTACATTTGCCTATATGTATCACGTAAACATAATAAAATAAACAATCTTAGTATTTTTAACAATTTTAAAGAGTTATTCCACGTTTAGAACAGAAAAATATTTAAAAGAAGTATAAAAAATTGAGCGATATTTGAACCTGTGCCTCTTTTACTTTTCTAAAAGTAAATTAAATAAAAGTAAATCTTAGATATAAAATAAAAATTAAAAAAAAACTTTTTAAAACAAATCTATACCATTTCTGTTACAATTGCTATACCAAAATAATCAAAAAATCATTAAAATTTCAACTCTAATAACTAATAAATAAGATTCTAAATAATAATTTCATTTGAAACTCGAGCGGAACTCGTATATGTACGCCGCTTAAATGATATGCGGAACAATATATGAAAACACTTGTGTATTCAGATTTAATGGAGCTATTTAAATAGATTTTGTTATTTCTATCGAATGTATCAGATCAGAAGATTTGAAAGAAAATTACTATTATTTTTTTCAACTTTTGTGTTCTTTCTGCATATAACAGAATAGGAGGAGAGAACCTAAAACGCTTCGTTATCTACTTTTTGCCTAATTGTCAAGAAATAGAAAAAAATCGAGAAATTAAAAGTTATTTATGAAAATAAATAAGTTTTAGGAAAGAAATAAAATGGAATGGAAAATCTACTTACAACCATCACGTGTAGAAATCAGACTCTGCCTCACCGGTAAGTTATGCAAGCTGATAAATGAACCAGTTATTCCAGAGATTATTGTAATCAACCAAACAAACACTTCAGTTTTATAATATTCTTACTATTAGATAGATTAAAACATAATTAAAAGTCTATACATAAATTTCTATACCTTACACAGTTTATTCCAAGGCAGGGTACGTCACATACGTTGACGGCACAAAGTGAAAGGCCGGCACCTCACTAAATTGTATGGAGAGTTGACGTGCTCGAATATAAGCTTTGACCAGCAAAATTTAGTTGCAGAACAACGCCAAACTTTCAAGTGCTTAGTATTGGAAACTACTGACGTGTGGCTCACGTTCGTAATATATGTATAATGGAGCTGGATGCTGCTTAATGGATAGATATGTTATTTTAGGAAGAAAAAATGTAGTGATAGAATACTCTGGTTCTTATTTTACTGGTTTTTGAGAAATTGGGAGCGAGAATTTATGCGTGGAGTTTGTAAAAGAATATATATTTTTTTATGTTGTTTCTAGCGAGTTCCAAGTATACGGAAAGGGCCTAATTTTAAGACACTATAGGGATGGGCTCGCCACCACCACCACGATCACCACCGCTGCCAAGTAAGTAGATTGTGTGAACTGTGTAGCGCGACCACGCCCACGACCAGCTTACCAACACCACCACGCACTCGCACGTGCAGTGAGCACACGCCGCACTTTTATCGTTCTCCGTCATGGCGCTAAACGCGACCGTGACCACCACCACCACCGCCGGTTATGTAAAGTGTGTAGCGCGTATACTGTATAGCCCGACCACGCCCACGCCCACGCCCACGCCCACACTCAGTATACTTCTATCATTTAAACGCTGTACACCACACTTTGTCTTTCCAAAAAGCAAAATAAACGTAAACTAAATATAAAGTATACTTTATAATTAGACTGACGGAAACTAATAGAATGTCATCGCAAAATATAAAATAATTATAACACATTCAAATTATTCAC
This sequence comes from Heliconius congener, assembly GCA_018230605.1. NCBI lineage: Eukaryota > Metazoa > Arthropoda > Insecta > Lepidoptera > Nymphalidae > Heliconius > Heliconius congener. The sequence continues at coordinate 5,462 of DWAO01003694.1, forward strand.
TAAATATTTTTTTTATTGAAATTTATTTATTGTCGTCGTCCACTCGAGGAAATTAAATATTGTTGTTTCCTTACTTTCATAAGAAGACCAAGAAGAGGCGTGAGTTTAGCAACTCCAATAAAACTAATCGATAGTGTCAAAACACTCCGTTCATGTGGAGATAAATAACTACTACATACGTATATCTTAAGCATTAAACTATATAAACGCAGTGATTTCTCTGAATTATAAGGGTAATTACTAAGATTATTTTAGTGGGACTTAAGTAATCAAGCTTCGGCTAAGCCTAATCGAAATGACGCGTTACATTAATACCTATCACTTGAGGTGCGATTTAACAAGCCTAATTGACGTCTATATAACTAATACATTGTTATTATTTGTAAAAATATTATTGTAAAAAAAAGGAGGCCAGTCGTGGCGCAGGGGCACAAAGTGTGACTGTAAAATCGATTGAATGTGGTTTCAATCTCCTCTCGAGGAATGAAATGAAATATTTATTTTAATTCATATTTTCATTTCTTTGCTCTGGTGTCGAGGAAAAACGCGGCGTTGAGTTCCGCCATTCAACACGCAACGCCTCTAGAATTCGGCGGAAAGTGGGGAACGGACTGTCTTAATATTAAATTCCCTCTCTTCCCTTCTCTTTCTCATCCTACTCTGCTGTGTGCGGGATGCAGCGTGTAATTGAAAAAAAAATCATAAAAAAGTCGTTTAGGCTCATTATTAATTAAGTCACAAATAAAATTGCTAATAAAAGTATGTTCTAATTGGCAAAAAACAAATCGTTCTCTACATGCTCAGGAATTCTAGACATTGCGTTTTGAATAGCCATAACTAATTCTAAACTATTATTTCTTCAGAGTGGGGATTGAACCTGCAACCACCGCGCTTACAGTCAAATTTTGTTCTACCATGACAAGACATTATATTTATAAAAACTTATTTCCTTGTAAAAAGTAAGCTAAGCCTGCGGTCAAAGTTACCGCTCTTTGAATATGAGAAATCGAACCCACTACCGTCGCTATAGTCAATGATGTGCTACGCCACGATGGCCTCAATGATGTTTATACTAACTAGATTATCTGCTTCATTGATGACTAATGTGATATGAATTCACATCGGTTGAGTTGTGTTGTATGGATAATATACACTATCAAGGGATTTCGGTTATATGTTATAATTATGAATTATATGTGTTTAACTATATTTTAGTATCTAATAGTGCATGCATTTTAGTACCTTATAGTGTATATTTTAGTATCCCGTTTTGGTGTAGATTCGATTATCATTTACAGTTTTATTGTTAATGTCATAATGTTTGAGAAAATTTTGTGTTAAACATTTAGCCGTTTTCAGCAGTCAGCCTGTTTTGTTTATTATTTCTAGGGTTGCGTACCTTTTAAGGAAAAAAGGAACTCTTATAAGATATTTTTTTTGTACGTCTGTCTGTCAAGAGCCTGTATCTCAGGAACGCTTCGAAATATCAAGTTGAAATTCAAACCATATAGATCCTATACCTATAGATCTACGGCCCCATGATTTCCTAAAAAAAAAATGTATTTCTACATTAACATTAAACAAATATAGCAGTTTATAAAGCAAAAACTATAAAGGGGATCAAAATTAATAGATTACTTTAGGTTTATGAAATTCGCTTTTTCGACTCGCGCCTGTCCGGTTTTTTTGTTATAATCCTGATTGAAAAGTGGGCCCACAAATATCGCATTCAGTCAGACGGTATCCTACTTTACCACGACAGCCTCTATGACTTTGCGCCACTCGTTAAATTGAGCGATGCGTATCAGAGACGGAGTATCTTAACATAAAGTTTCCTCTGCCTATCCTGTTGGATGCGTGAAAAAGTCCTTTTTTTATATTTATTTAATATATTAAAAATATCTATTTAAAATATTATAATACATTATAATACATTATAAAAATAACCATAAAAAATGGTAATCATAAAGATTTAGCATCAACCCTGTCAATATTGTATTCATTTTATTGTCTGTAAAAGTAAAATATTGGCATAGAAGGCGGAAAGTGGCACGCCCGGGGGCAGCTGTAAACAACTTTGCTAATGGCCACTTAAACTTTGCGGAGTGGCCACATTAGGATTTTTTTATATATAAACGTTTCGCATCTAAATTGCTTGAAAAGTAGAAAGAAAAGCGAAGTCAGCACTTCAAATCGAGTGTGTAATTGAAGAAGTTAAAGTATTGCATTTATATTTTGGTTGATTTAATTATATACTTGGTCCACAAAATAAATTAATTTCAAAAAATATGTTGTAATATGAGTTGGGTATAGCATCATGGGTATGGGTTCGATTTCCACTCTAAGCTTATAAGCTTAGAGTGGAAATCGACATCCCACTTTTGTATAAGGTACTGCAAAATCTTTTTTGAATATAAATTCCATATTTCTTCATATATTTTGTATGATCCAATTTTCATATTTATTGGCACTCTCATACATTTACGGTAGCTTTATAATATTTAAATTGACTTTTTTAAAAAACATGTTGCGTACCTCTGATTAAAGAAAACAATTTATATGAAAATTCTTTATTTCGCTATTTTATTGTCAAAATTTGAAATAGGTACTTACCATTAGATACTATTAAGGTAACTAAGTAACGTCAATATTTTTTACATTTTTAAAAGAAATAATTTTTTAAAGAAATTTACTTATTTAGAAAACGTATAAAGTTTTGCCCAAAATAACTAGGAATTGTGTGAAAAATTAAAGTGTCTTGAATATCAAGTGCTTAATCCTATTCAACTACACAGTTAAAAACTCCTAAAGGAGTTAAGATACTATTTCCGTCATCCTTCCTCGAAAATTAAGCGGTACCCACTTACCACTCAATTTTCGAGATATTGTATACTGAGTGGCAGAATTAAACACTGCACTTTCACTTGTTACACCAAATAACAATCGAACCCACATTCATCGCGTTTAAAATCAAAGGCTATATGTGCGGCGTATGATATATTAATAATATACAATGAAATATATTAACAATATATAACACAAACCCGATTTCAATTTTGCTTAAGTACAAAAATCTTACACATCAATACATTTTAAAGGATTTTTCACCATTTTTACCGTCTACTAACGGTTATAGATTATATAGATTATACGTATTTAGTACTATAATTATTGTGCTTACAAAAGCGAATAGGTAACTGAATGCAATTTAATGCAACGAGTTATATTACAATTTTAATTGAGTGCTTAAAATTGAAAATCTCTTCATTCGTGCGCATATTAAGGACTAAAATGACGGTAGGAACACGCGACGTTCAAAGCGGGTGGAGTGGTCTAAGTTATGGGTGATAGCGATTGTGGATGTGGATTCTTTGGCCTTAAATTTATTACGAATTTAACGCCGCTTTTTATTACGTATTTAACGTGGCGTTGAGTTACGCTTCGCGTGGAGAATAAGTGTCATAATACTAGTCCAACAGAATATCATAATATTTACTCTGTCGATTCTGCTTTATAAAAAATAAATGGGAAGCTGAAAAAATTGTATTTATAAAAAATAAAGTGTATGTATATTATGTATATTATGTTGTGTAAAAAGGAATTTTATATAACAATGTCAGTTGCTCTAAGAGCGACGTCAAATTTTATTATAGAACAAAATTGAAAAATTCAAATGACTGAATATACTCGCAGAAACAAAATACAAACAAATATAGAATATAATTATACATATAAGAGGTCAATCGTGGCATGTCAATGTAAATTTTGACTGGTTGTGAGTTCCCCACTCTAGGAAATGAAATATTTATTTTAATTTATATTTTTATTTCTCGCTCTGGTGTCGAATGAAAAGCGCAGCTTTGAGTTCCGCTACTTAATACGCAATGTCTCCAGATTTTGGTGGAAAGCGGGGAACGGAGTGTCTTAACACTAGGTTCCCTTTTTTTACCCTTATATGTCAGGGAAACAGCGAGAAGCTGATTTTATTTTTTAATACATAAATACGCTTTATCTCACAACTTAAAGTGTATGATTTATATGCTAAGTAATATCGCATTAAAATTGTCCCCAACAGAGTCAGGCCACGCCCATGGAAAATGCCTTATATCCTTTATATTCAGAAGTTATTTATAGCCTTTTTAAGCAATTCAGACAACTTACGTCGTTCGCTTTGTTTAGTCATATCGAAAAACATCTAAGACAGTTGACTTGAATTGAGGGAGAACTGAAATGCAGTTAAAATGGGCTGATGATGGCTTTTTTTATACATTTTCTTAGAAAAAAATATAATACTGATATTTTAGAAAACATATAGAAATTACATACAATATTTGCCTAAATCCCGGAAATCTAATTTTGTGACTGAACTCTGTTCTTATTCCCACACACAGCAGAGTAGGCAGAGAGAACTTAGTGTTAAGACACTTATTTCTTTTGGGTGGCGGAATATAACGCCATTCATCATAAAGGTTAATTTATTAATTTATAGTTTTTAATATTTAAAAAGAATTTTCCTGTCAGCATTTTCATGTCAGTTTTCCCATAATATATCTCTGCTAACTCTAAAACAGAAAAAATAAGTGCGACGTGTTAATTTCTCCTTGTTATTTTTATTAAAGCCTATTTCATTAACAGTATTTTCAAAACCAGTACCTTAATTGAAAATTCAAACGAATTTATTTCTATGTTAAAAATATTTTTATATATTTCGAATCAGACTACACAAAGCTTAGCTACACAAAGCACAGCGTTAGGTTCCGCCATCAAATTTATTACAAATTAGGTGATGCAAGTTATTAATTATTATCTTATGCGTTATTGATCGTCAATGCGTTCGTTATTTTATCAATGCCAAATTCAATCACAGCGTTTGAGAACCAATAATAATTAGACCTCGAGTAGGAATCATCAAAAAAATTAAAACCACTTTCCCGTTAGATTACACAGTGCGGCGTTAAGTTCCGCCATCCAACACACAGTGTCCCCAAAGTGAGGTGACGCGTGTCGATTTCTCTTCGTTATTTTATTAAAGCCTAATTCATTAACATGATTTTCAGTAACAGTAATTAGACGGACTCGGCTGAGGTCATGACTTATTCATATTTAAAAGCTGTTCGTTTCCTTAATTAAAATAAACTAAGTAACTTCATAAGGAAAGAGTTTGACGTGGACTGAATGTATAGACGGTTTAGAGAAATTTGCAATTTGGTGTTTGAGTGTTTATATTAGATATTACTGTTATTAGTAAGTCTTAAAAGCAGCTTCACGCTGTATCCCGCACACTGCAGGGTAGGCGGACGGCACCTAGTGTTAAGACATTCTGTTCTTCACTTTCTGCCGAATTCTAGAGGCATTGCGTGTTAAGTGGTAAAAATCAACACTGTAGTTTGCCTCGACACCAGAGAGAAATGGAAATATATATTTAAGTCAATATTTCATCTCCTCGAGTGTGGATCGAACCCACAACCAGTCGGTTTTACAGTAACACTTTATGCCTCTGCGCCACGACTGGCCTCAGTCTTAGTATTAGTAAGTCTTTTTTTAGTTAAAACAATGATGGTACAAATAAATGTATTGATATTTTATTATTATATATATTTTTTATTTTTAAAATAGGATTTTTTATAAATAAATTGTCCATTCTATTGGTCGTTAATCACATTATTGTAATTTCTTAGCTTCATACTAAGTTCCGTACATAGTTGGGTAGGCTGAGGGAAATTTGTATTTAGAAGAGTGGGAAAAGTGGAAAGCCCCCCCAAGGCCACGCGCACCAGTGCGTCCCCGCTGGGGTGTCAAGTGGCAACAAATGCGGCGTTGGGGACCGCCACCTAACACGCCATGTCCGGAACGGCGGAAGGTGGAGGACGGAGCTACAAATAGCTCAAAATCTAGTTTTGCGTAATTGTAATATAAGTCTAAAAATAAGAGTATGTCGTGACATAGTTATATAGCGTCTGACTGGAAGCACGACCAACCGTTGTGAGTTCGATCCTACGCGAGAAAATTATGCTACTTTCATATCCTCACACGGATAACAAGACAACACGCTTCACTAAGGTCTTCCACTCAACTTACAAGATCTTCAATTCGAGATGAAAGTGGGAAACGCAATGACATTAGTTCATTTATCCCGCATAGCACGTCCATGCGGGATAAAGCGTGAAGCGTTGAAAAACACATTACTAAACATTATATTCCTAAATATCGATGGTGTAATCAGTCATACAGGTAATGCAACTACCGTTTGTGTGTTCGCGTGAAATATGTAAGATTGATGGCGGCTTTTGAATGTTGTGTGCATTAAATTCCTTTTAGTGGAAAACCTTCTTAGTTTGTAAATAATCTATGTATCTTTGATTTGAATTGCGGTGAACAGATAGTGGGTTCAAATTTGTTCTGTGAGAATATTCATAACGTACATATATGTTATCTATGGTTGTATTTTGCTACCGAATATATGTGGTGCAGTGTTTCCAAAACTTTTGGCCAAAACGAAATTCGCTTCTAATGAATCATTTTTACTAATATTGTATTGATTTTTATCCTAAAGATATTACTATTTTTTGATCTCCAACCCTTGTAGCAAGGGCATTTCATTTTTTCGCTCTGGTAAGAAAAAAGGAGCGGTGTTAAGTTCCGTGGGAACTGAAGCATCTAATAGCAATCGAGTGTCTCATCACTAGGTTTGCTTAGCCTGCTATGTGTGTGGGATACTGATAAAAAAAAGATATAACAATTTTTCTTTTAAATAACAGTTGAACATTGTAAAAGTTGGTCTGAAGCGTCGCTTTGTGGATAATTACAGCATTAAAACTTTTTTCGCATTGAAATATTAAATGGCAATATACATTTTTTATCTTAACTACTTAAACCACTGACTTGACAGTACATTCTTCGAATTCGGACTTGCCCTAGCCCTTGCTTGATGAGTGGCGGAACTAAACGCCGCGTTATATATTTTCAAGAGCTGGAGTATAATAGAAATACCACAAACGAATATAGAATCCATATAAATAGTTACGGTCAAAGATACTGAATGTTTCATTATTCAATCAAAACTTAACAAAATACTAAATATATGATTATACTATTATAGGTAAGCCTAAAAATATATTTTTACGACATCAAATTACACAATTTTCATAATTTGACCTTAATTCTCCATAAAATCAAACCAAACGTGAAACATTTCAATTTATCACACAAAATATAAAGCACAAATTGTAAACAGTATATTATTTGTTAAGTAAGAGGAACACTGCTATTAAATGGCTCGCTTTAAACGTCTATATAAATCGGAATTTTGCCGTTGCCCGAACTCGGCTATAATATAACGCTGTAATACCGACTCTAAGTTACTTTATGATTACTTAAGAAAATATCTTATTTTAATATTTTTTACATGTTTTACAAGGGTTTGTTTGGTTTCTGTGAAGATTTTTCATTTTGTTTGAAATATTTTGTGAGTCGTAGCGGCGCAAACACTATAAGATGTGTGTGGGTTCGATACGTATTTTTTTTTCATTTCCTAAAAAAAATATTAAAATTGTATTTTTTTTATAATTTATTGTTTTTTATGTTTATATTATATTTTTTAAAGTTATATTCCGCACCAAATCCATTAAAGAAATAACGTATAAATAATTTAACGTAGCGAGACTCCATTAAATCATAGGTCCATCAAGCTACGACGACTTTCTTGCAAATTTGTTACAACTTGTAAGAATTTCGTTGTCGCGCTATGCCTCGTAACCAGAGCAAGGAAATTAGAGAATGAATATTTTATTCCCCGAGTCGAAATCGAACCCAAAACTGCCGTGTTTACAGGAAATCTTTGCGTCACGACGATCTCAATAAATATACGAAGTATTATTTTTATAATATTAAATCCAATATTACAAGCTAGGTCATACTATCATTAGCTATGTTATCAGATTATTGGATATTAATAGATAATTATATTGCAGCGGCAAGCAAACCATGTGTTTAATTATTTACTAATGTACAATTAAGTTCTAACAATTTTAAAATAAGCGCCATCGATCGAATAGCTCAGTTGATTGTTTGTTGTTGTTGATGGGTAACACATGATAGTTTCAGGTTCGATTCACGGTATAGAATATTTGTAAAAAAACTTATTAAATTCTGAAGGCATTGCGTGTTGAGTTGCAGAACTCAACGCCGCGCTTTGACTCGACACCAGAGCAAAGAAATGGAAATATAAATTTAAGTACTGTATGCGACAGTACTGTACTGTATTGTACTGTACTGTACTTTAGAACAGGTGAATGAAGTGGTATATTTGGGAAGTATGTTCAGTAGAGATGGAA
>DWAO01003695.1:0-13793 GCA_018230605.1 Heliconius congener
TGTATATATATATATATATATATATATATATATATAAACCATATCTATAGTACAGATTCTGCAATAAAGTATGCAAACTGAGAAATCGCTATAGATTTACATCACAGGGAAAGCTATGCGGAACTATGTAGGTACACAAACATATGTTTAAGGTGATAGTACACCATGGAAATCAATCCGCGACGTCTAAGGGACCTCTCATTACAATTGGTTGTGAAATTGTTACAAGTTATGCATTTCATTTACGCTCATCGACGTTTGGTGTTGGGTAAGTGGCTCATTTACTTAAGCCACGGTTTTAGTGAACCATGACGTTTGATAAATAAGCAATTTTGTTCCACCATAATTGAAAAATATATAGTTTTATGATAATAAAACTTGCTTCAAAATTATATTACTACTAACTAAATATTTATATGAGTATCTATATGAAGAAATTTAAACAGAATATAAAAAAAATAAAATAATATTTTATGGATTCACAGTAAAGATAATCAAAGAATGAATGAATTATTTATTTATCATTATTTATAGATATAACCATTGTTTTATTATCACTAAAATCCTTTATTTTTGGAATCTTTTCAAAAAACTTTTGGATTTAAAAAAAAATCCGAAATGTCAAAAATTTGTACTTACATGACCTGATAGCCCTTTGGGTATATGTGTTCTGTGCCTGATAGTTATTAGTGACATAACATACCAATTAGGTACCACACAAAATTGACGGCATTGTCATCAAAATTAAAAATGATCCTAATTTACTTCATATTTGTTATGCTACATACAAATGCACATTAATATCTATTATTAATGTAATAGAAACACAAATAAATATTTTGATAAAATACAACAAAAAAGCATCGCATTAAAAGTTACTCCGAATACAAATTAAGTGTCGATTTTCTTTATGTTTTACAGCACTAGCAATCAGTTTAAGTCACGTTTTAACCATCTTCTCGCTCCAAAAATAATGGATTTTAAATAGTTATTAGGTATTCACATTTTCTTTACTTTGAAATAATTAAAATACTGTTGTATGATATATGCTTAATTTGCTAAGTTTGTGCATACAAGGATTGTTTTGGAATCGGTTTTTTTAATCAACTGTTTATTCTATGATTGAGCATGCTTTTAATAAATGATTTCATACGTAACTCTCATTACTTAATTTAAGATTTTCATTTTCTTTCGTCACTCATCACTTCCTTATCTCGTTACTATTGTTGTAGAGACTTTCCCTAACATATCTGATACGATATACATACAATCACAGGAACATAATACTAATTATTTCTGATGATATCCTTTGAAATGCTGTACCTACATATGTTATGTGGTCATATTGTGAAGATATTCACAGTACTAAGTGTTATGAAAGTTTAAATGACTGGCGCAATGGTTCAAACACAGCTACAAGAAATATTTATTTTTGTAATCTTGAATAGATTACAAAAATAAATATTAATATATCTTTACTTCGCTGTCAATGGTTAAATTTTATAGTTAAGTAAATGTCGCCACGCACCTCTACAATAACCCACCTTGCAAAATACGAGAAATAATGTACTGTACGTGTGTGATATTTAATTAGAAAATACTTCTAAGTCTCTATAAAACTTTGCTTATTAACATTATTCACCTTTATTTACCCTGAAACAATTTAAGTCATGTAGGCATTGCGTATTGAGTGGAGGAACTTAACGCCGCGCTTTGCCTCGACACAACCGATTTTACAGCCACACTTTGTGCCCCCGCGCCACGACTTGCCTCAAATGTTAATGTTCTATTACTACAATATATTAATAGTGTAACAATTGGGCATGGGCGCATTGGGCACGTTGGCTGTGCTATCATAGAACAGAAAGTGCCCATCCCAGAAATTTTACTTTCAAAAACCCGAAACATTAAAAAAACAACATTTACATGAACATATCTGTTAGAAGCTAAAGTCCAGCCCCCTCACCCAAATAATACCTCTAGATACGACAATGTAATTGGGCTTAGATAACCGAGATAAAGTAGGTAAGTATATGAAGCTTTTGCAAGAGCTGACGGAAAATTCTTAGGTCACATCGGGTACAGATAGCCTAAGATAAAATGGTCTATTATAAAGGCAACCTCTTTTGATTCTAATTATTGTGTTAATTTCTTAAATAAGTACAGTAGAAACTCGATTCACTACATTAAGAATTAAAAATTATTACGAGTAGTAATGATACTACTTATTTAACATGCGTTCCACAGTAAATGCATGTTAAATGATATTAAATATATAAATGATATTAAATATTATTTTTATTCTACAAATTTTAGCATTATATTGTAGGAATATTAATATTTTTAATTTTCGCAAGTGCAGTTAGGTAGGTACTTCTGTTCTGTTTTCTTCATCGGTGGGTACATGAATTTATATTTATTACATAGATTATGTTACTGCCAAACAGACAGAAAAAATAAAAGATCGCGGCCGGTAAAAACAATATACTGGTCCAATAAATATATATTTTTTTAAATTACCTCAATTGTGGAGCAAGGTTCGATCTCCATTGAGGGAAATGATCATATTTCTTCGCTCTCTTAAAACAAATGGCGGCGTTCAATTAAAATAAAATCATAAAAAAATACCCTTTAATCGAACTTGATTAGCGGCTGGGTATATTGCTTGTCATATGAAAATTAATCAGGATTACTTTATACAGATATTTAGAGAGTAGATGCTCTGTAACTAAATAAAAATCGGATGGCAAGTTTATAAAGTCCTCTCGACTAATATACGGCATTTGCTGCATAATGGGTAAAAACTTAAGATTTTAATTATCTAAGAACAAATAAAATTTACGAGTCTCAAAATATACAATACAATACTTATTTAGAAAACGTATAATAGTTTTTTAAATAAGTATTTTTCTTTCCTAAGTGTGGAATAACACTTTAAAATGTTAAAAATATTGTACAATATTTTTATAATTTACAATTTTCGTTCATATAACATTAAAGGATATAGAAAGATTACCTAAGTGTGTATGTTTATAGTTATATGATAACTAATTTAGTTAAAAATATATTCAAACTTCTATCTCCTCACACCGGTTTTTTAGAATTATTGTCACAATCGTTTAATAGCAATTTGGCCAGCACTATCGAGTTCTGTAGGAAATAGAACTAGCTGGGTGTAATTACGAAAAAAGTCAGCAACAAGTCATAGGTCGATCATAAAATAGTAGTCGTACAGGTTATATATTGTAACACCCAGACTATCGTTATATAATAGAATCTATTTATTTAAATGGAACTCAATATCAATTTAATTTAATTAAACTTCCCGTTATCGATTTTTTTATTAACAAACATTATGTGTAGTAATATTTCACGATTTTTTTAGCTTATCCATAATCTATTAACGTTTGTACAGCGAAGAATTCGAAGAGAACGGAGAGCAAAATGCTACGGTCCCTGTATAAATGCAGGGATGATATCGTCCACTGTCATCAACATCTTCATACGTGCTCATGCTTTCTACGTCCAACCAATTATTATAACAATACCCAACTATTATTCACCTTTTAATAAAAATATAATAAATATCAAATTGTAAGTTTAAAGTAAATTTGGCACCAACAAGTTATTTACCCATTTACTATTATTTATTCTAATCTCAAAATTGCGTTGCGTTTGTCAGATTGAATAACGTAAACATATATATATTTTTAAATAAACAATTTTTATGATTAAATTATTTTTAATATTTTTTTTATAAATATACATAGACAAACCAAATCATTACTTTAATGTTCTAATAGCTAGTCAATGACAATATTTATATAAGTACACAGTTGAAAAATTTAATCATAGCTACATATTTTCTTCACGTTAAAATTTGGATTATGGGTCCATTTTACACACAGATTTAATTAAAAAAAAAAAACATACCGAAAAATTGTTCTAGTTTCGTAGAAATATTTAGGTACTTATACTATAAACAGACATGTAATTAGAAATATTTGTTTGCAATAAGTTTCAAAGTGGCGAAATTTTAATGGTTATTTAAAAGTACATTCAAATAGAATTATGAGCAAAACGATTATGGTTACCATAACCTTGTAATGCCTTAGTGGCGCGCTTTGTAGAAGTAATGTCGGATGGGGTCACAAAAGTTCACACTGCCCTACCCGCTTACGTGATGTTGCACACTTAATACAAATTATTTTATTGTCACGCACGTAGTTAGTGAATTATAATAATGTATAATAATATATTTAAAACTATGTAACTGATCCTGATTAATTTAGTTATTTCTTTTTTTTCTCGTAGAGCTGAGTATATAGAGACATCCTATCCTCATCCTGTTGAGTGTCAGAGAAATTAAAATAATTTAAAAGTATTTATTTCAGATGATGTCCTACTGCGTCATGAAAGCCGCAGTAAAAGTAAAAGCCTAAAGTAAAAGTAAAAGAATATAAAAAAAAATTACTTAGAAAACAAAACAAACTGGTTCCTCAGCTACATAGCTTAAGACTTGTAAAATTTATGAGCTTGAAAGTACTATGTATATACACTATAGATCTCAAAAATAGTTGCAATTTTTTTTATTCTTTCACTTCTTCTGCATTTAAATAACAAGAAAAACTGTTTAGTTAGTTATACACCAATTTTTTTTTCAGAAGTAGCCCTTCATTAGCTTACAGAGGAATTTAAGGGCAATGTGCTATTTACAACTGTATTTTCTAGCTAGAAAGATCTAGCTTAGAAAACAAAGTAACAACTATATTATATCTCAACATAAACATTCTTCTTAGTGGGTCGTAAACTCAGATACATCCTAACTGCGCCACGATGGCGTCATACATAGTAATACATAAGTATTGTATTTACTGTAAATATATACTGTAAAGATATTTAAAATAAACATTTATATATAAACATATTTACATATTACAACTTCGTTTGCGTGGACTATAATATGTAAAATAAGAAGAACCCGTAAGAACCAATAATACTATGACCAATTTTAGCTTTTTCAGATTTTCAGATGAGCGTTGCCCATTAGTCACTTAGCAATGGAAAAGTTTTATATAAATTCTTAAACTTTAGAAGATTGACGTGACTATATCCTGCAGGTTACATCTACTTTCTACGTGCAACGAGTATTAGGAATACGAAAGTCTTACTGTAGTATGTTAAGCGTAACGCAAATACATATAAATACTGTAACAGTTAAATAAACTCGAAATATAATATGTAGTATAATGATAATCGTTGTACTAATAATGAATTAATTCAAACAAAACGATATCCGTTAAAAATTTACTTCTTACATTAGAAACTCTATATAATGGCACGTCAATCCCAGTTACACGGTAGTAGAATTTAATAGTTATTTTATATCTTCGCCTCAATATACAGTGCTTATCAACACACGATTAGCTATTATTCCTAGTTAATTGAATAAAATTATGTAATTTTCAATTTATCATCTTATTTTATACATCGGCACTAAAATAAAATTAATTACAATGTCCGAAGCAAAAGTCACAGTTAATTTGAATGAAGGTTAAACTTGTGTTGTTTTTGTATGTTTCACAAACTTTCCTATCGATTTCGTATCAACAACTTTATATTCTTATCATTTCTATTTCAAATACTATAAACCTATTAATTAGGCAGCGAAAATTATATAAAAGATTCTGTAGTTACTATCTTCCGCAGATTAAGCTCCTTACCATTCTTGTTTCTAAATGATATCACATATTTTTAATACAATATTATCCTCTTAATAATTTATATTACGCCTAAAAAATTAATAATTAATGATGGCTTAGAAATCGAGTACCCAATTAATGTTTTTTTTAATCTGGTACTCTGAAACAGATTATTTAATCTAATTAAGATTTTTTAAATATTAATTGAGGAACTATGATTACATAGAATAATTAACTTTCTTTTACAAAACTTCGACTAATAATAATAATAAAAAGTAATATCAAAATTGTATTTATAACTTCTGACTGATTTAAGGACAATTTAAAGCAGCTACAGTTGTATTTTATATATAGATAGATATTATATCTTATGAAAATTTATATTATATCTTAACCTCATGAGCCTAACCTGGCCGAGTTCTCTACTACATTACAATGAGCACCCGTGCACGCAGTAGATGTATGGAATTCTAAAAATTTCTTCTCTTCTCCGTATTTAAAATTTTTAAATATACATATTCAAACTATAAACAAGTTATTATAACATTATTATATTGAGATAATAGATTAGTGTGTTTTTAATGAGCGTTTACAACATAATTTGTTCATAGGAACGATAAATACACGCACGTGAGATCAAGTTTTGCATGAGATAAAATATTTTAACTTGTTCTTAATCAGACATTATTAATAACGGAAAGTCATTAATTTGCTTCCCATTAATTGCTCTCGCCCCCTTGGTTTCACTTTGTTACTAGGAAAAGAGAAATTAAAATGCGTAAGTACAAATTTTGTTATCTTTGAACTGTTCCCCACGACTTTCAATTTGTGTTTGTGTGTGTGTGTTTTTTTTATGATTTGCTATTGAAAAAATTTAAAATACAAATAAAAATTTGTTCAATATAGAAAATATATATTTTTTCAATAGTAGCTTTTTTTTATTTACATGCTAATTTAGTACTGAGCTTAATAACGCCATAAGTATTATTGTGATAAATGATTGTAATATACACCCGTTGTTGTTGATATTTTTAAAACAAAAAAGTCGTGTATTTAAGTAATTGGAATTACATGGCAACAATATACTTTCATCAATTATATTATTTTTAATTTTATAGGCGTCAAATAAATATAACGTGATATTCCTTGACAGCCGTTATTCTCGTACATATGTTGATGTGGGCATTATAGAAGATTTCACAATATACAAAGTAAATCACATTAATCGCAAAATTATTTTTATATTTAAGGCCAACACTTCTTGAACATAGTGTGTTCTTCAAATCTAGCTTAGTTATAGAAAAGAGTGCTGTTCTCCACTCTCTACCTGATTACGAAAGATTGCGTGTCTAACTCTACGCAACTTGTTGAATTGCGTAAAAATTAATGAATTCGTTTTTTTTTTCAAAATATGTGTAAAAGTGACGACGATAGTGCTTTCCACAAAGCTTAGTCCCATAATCGTATCTAATACTCATAAATATGAACATAAGCTTTCTATTCTCACAAATGTGTTTTTTTTATTGAAATATAGTTTTGTTAACGATCTTTTATAACAAAAATAGAAATTTTTACGTTTACGGTATTGCCAATATACATCTATACGAAATAAACGTATGTGTTACTTCGCATAGTATAATTAATTAACATTGACAAAAATAAGTACTGGCTAAGATAGTACGAAACCGTAGTCGTAAGTAGGTACAAATAATGAGTGTCGATTGATAATAATGGAAGCAAATCGGGTCGCGACTCTATTATCTTTGTGATAACCTCACCGAGGAGATCGGGTCTTGCCCGAGGGGCACAAACGAGTAGTTAAGTAACGGCTTGATATTTAAAATCTATTGAATTAAAAATTAATTTAAAATTAAAAAGTGGGGAACGGAGTGTCTTAACACTACGTTCCCTCTGGCTACACTGCTGTGTGCGGGATACAGCGTGAAGCTGATTTGAATCTATTGGTTTTAACAAATGTTTATTGAAGATTAAACATCTTTAATTATATCTTCATTCATATGTAACTTCAATGACTATATTATGAATTTTTAAGTGTATAAAAATATTGCTGTCATGCCGCAATGGGACAGTGCCTATCTGTGATTTTTTGTGAATTAAATATGCTCATAGTTCTGCTTCAGTTGACTCTAGATACTCTCTATCGATACGACTGGCCTACCCGGCTGTAGGACACGGCTTAAAAATAAAAAAAAAATTTTTGGTTGTTAAAAAAATCTTAGATTCTTTTTCCTTCCAAATTATTAATTTTGTAAAATGCAATGTTAATAACCGTCGTAAAGTAGGGGCGATGACGTATTATCCACACTATTTCCTAGTTCATATTGCCAAGTGAATGTAGGCTGCAATTATAATGAATAGTTATACTAGACAATTTCTGCATGCCGGTAAGAATGAGGAAGAGCGTACAGTCGTAGGTAAACTTCTATTTGTCTTTTAAGGGTTCCATATCTCTAAAGTAAAAAACGAAACCCTTATAGAATCACTTTGTTGTCCATCTGTCAAGAGCATTTTTCGCATGAATGGATGTATGTCAATCTGAAATTAATATCAAACATTCAGGTCTACCGTCCCTTGGAGCACAGAATAAAATCATGCTTCTAAGTTAACGCAATCATATATATCAATGGATACAAACATTAATGCATCACTATTGGTGCATTTGACATGAAATTTGTCGCGTCATCAAAGCCTATAGGGTACGTCCCGTGGACCTAAAATTACAAAAATTGGCAAAAAGCGAGAACTTGCAATACAAATAAAGGAAAAAATAAAAAAGTTAAAATTTGTAGAATATGGATAGATATTCAATATTTTTTTGTTTTTTTACAAAAAAAAATAATTACAAATTTATAACTATAATTAATGTCATATAAAATGCATGTATCCTCAAACTTATGTTTGTCAATTTTTATAAATTGTACTTCCCGTTGACATACAATCTTAATATTGGTACAACACGGTAGGTAGAGTGAACCTGGGAACCTAGTGTTTTAAGACTTTCCGTTCTCATTATTACACTTCCGTCCCCCACTTTCTGCTCAAATCTAAGACATTGCACGTTGAGTGGCGGCACACAACGCCGCGCTAAAAAATGGGAATCGAATCCACAACTTGTCGCGTTTACAGTCACACATTGTGCGTGCGCCACGACTGGCTTTACATGGGACATATATTTTGTAATAAACTTTTTGACTTAATAAGAAACGTTGAATTTACTTTAAATATTTCAATGTATGAGTAGGGTTCATCACAAATGATAAAGAGATCAAATGATAAATTTTAAGACGGTCGTAGTTTAAACAAAATAAAAATTTATATAAATATAACCCGAATGATACCAGGACAAGTATTGGTAAACAACAAACAAAAAGTTATTTTTATAATCAGTCTGACCCATTGAATGTTATTGATTGCGGCCAATTAAACAACAAAATAAAATATTGTTTTGCTTATAGTAATGGATTGTCACCGTTTAAACGCACAAAATATTAATCAAGAAACAAAAACGGTAAATACAATAGATATATTATATACTATTCTATTAATTTTATTGTTAAATAGTATTTTTTTCAACATTTTTAAAAGGTAAGGAAAATAGGAAAGAAATATATTTAATTAGAAAATGTATAAATTTTAACGTAGAGGGACTTGAACCCGCGTCTCCTCGAAACCTGAAAACCGACCAGGACCTGGTCGGTAAATAAATAAGTAGTATTTTTTTCAATATTGTATTTTACAGAAAGTCAGCATTTTTTTATAACTCTTGAATTTAATATATTACAAAGGTACACAGGGAGGCGCGGCGTTAAGTTCTGTCATTAAGCAGTGGAAAGCAGATAACGGAATGTTTTACTACTTGGTTCCCTTTGCTCGTCCTGCTGAATAAGGATGCGGGATAAGGAGTGAATCTAAAAAATAAATATGGAAATATTAAAAGAAACCGGTATTATAGGAAGCTATAACTATGCAGTTTGCCTTTGGCTTATAAAAGAATTTGAAATATGTATATACTACAAATCTTTATTTGCCACATAAGAGGAAATGAAAAAGGCAGAAATTTTATTATTTTATAATTATTGTAACATAATATTTTATTTTCACATTACTGCTCTATCAAATTCTTTGATGAAAATTCTTTAATGATTCCTACTGTAGTCTTATCCACAATATAAATTAATCAATAGAAACAAAGAAATAAATCAAAAGGATTTCTATGCATATATTTTTTTAGAAAATGTTATTACGTGTATAACTCATATCTATCCATTTTATTCTTCCATGCCGCTATAATTTAAGATATCTTGAACTCCAAGCTAGGAACAAAAAATGTTATAAGCCGAAACAACCTCAAGATATGAACTACGTATTTACATCATTACCAAAAACACATCACGACTTTGCTATTAAATTAGAGTCAGTCAGTCAATGAAGTTGATGATTTAGTTATTTTTTACATTCTCCCTGCAAGTAAACCATATACTATTGTATGGCCATGACATTTCCAATTTTGTTTCGTTATATTTATTTTAACGTCACAAAGTTATGGGAAAAATAAATTCCTTTTATTCACCACACATTACTACGTTAATCGATACAGTTTTACTATGTTTTTATTTAATTTGTATAAATATTTTTTACGTGTTTTTATTCTAAGCGTTCATATCACATTCATATCAACAACGGTAGTTATTTTGAATGAAATTACTCTTATCATAGTTTCCTATATTTACAACCTGCTACTTTTAGATATTGTTATAATATTCGAAATCATAAGTTAATATATTTAAATAGAAATCTTTGCAGATTATATTAAAGATAAGATCTTAATTTTTCTGATTAAGATTAAGATTATTATTAGATTAAATTTAATTTATATTTTATTAATAAATAATTAACTAAATTATTTAAAAATGCTTCTAAGTAGTTTCATTTGAAGGATGTTTTATCTTCATTTTATTTAATAAAATATAAAAAAGATGACCCCATTAATTTAAATCAGTAGTCATTATACTTACATATTTGGAGCAAACTTTATATTTATAGTTGTATATTTGCATAGTTGATGATTGATATATATATTTACAACTTAATTCATTTATCTAATCTTTTACCCAAAATGTTAATGTATTATGTTGTGTATATTAATACTCGAACTCGTCTTCAATATAACGACTCTTTGGAAATTGTTGTATATGCGAAGCGCTGACATTTCGGACCAAGAAGATGCATTAGGTCGAAAATCATCTCCTGATCACGATCATAATTTCACAGACCTAATTCAAAAAAGAAATGATAAAAAAAAATTAAGTGTTATTTTATCTAATATAATCAAATAATGGTTTTTTAATACTGCAATATTTTCAAACAACAGACGTTACATTAAAGATTACAAATCGAGATTACTGGTCACGTGTACGTGTACCGTATCGGTCTGCTCCATTTCTTGGGATGTCACTTTATCATTTCATAGCTATATAAATTCATTCAATTAAATAAACGAATATGTTATTACGAAAATCTAATTTCAAATATTTGATTGTTTAAAATTTATAACCTTTTATAAGTTTAAAGTTAAGGTTATTAAAAAATCTTATAAAATTTAAATTTGTTACGTTAGCTTAACATTTTTAGTTCAGTTAAATTCTTAATTAATGGCGCTTCGAGCGTGCCAGTTGGGCACCATCATTTCTCCAATGTCACGTTGTATGGAGAACATCTTTAAGAGAAGATCTTATTAGTTGTATTTTACAAACGAAAAATATTTATTTGACACTAAATTAAAAATACAACTATTGATGGCCTAAGTGGCACCTAAGTATTCATGTTAAATTAAAACTAATATATATTATTACACTTAAATATTTTTTCCCGGAAACGATACACTTAATTAAATATTATAAATAAGATTATGGTCATAAGTAAAGTCAAGGTGAGCTCTTAAATCTATTTGTTACACTTATGCTCGTATCAACCATTATGTCACCGAGATGCGTGACAAGACCGACCTTCGTATTATTGAGTAGGCAACAAATTAGAATACAATACACAATAATAAACCTAACCTGTAATTAATATGCGTTTGTCATGCATTTATCCCTAAATTTTAATCAAACCATTTTAATCATATATTATCATTGTCCTTATAGGCTGTCAATTGTGACATTCTTAGCCTATTAGTTCAATAAATGTAGATTGTTTGTGATACTGAGTCACCAATGTAAAAGTTACCTACTGTTGATTATAGATGAAATTTCGATAGATTTTTTTTTGTTTTCACAAACTTAAATTACATAAAATTTACAATTTCCTACTATACTTTCCGAACACATTGTTTATAATTAGGATTGTACGTTTAGATTTATCTGTTAACATGTAGGTCCATCTAATCAAATTTCAATATTATTATAATGTAGAAAAGCATAATATGTGTGTATTTTCCGAAACGTGAAGTAAAGCAATCGTGACGTGAATACATTATGTGGCTACTTCGTGATCAACGTCGCTGCCGGATGCAACTTTATTTATTTTTATTGAAGCTTTTATATAAATTTGTGTTGTAATGATTAATTATTTGATATACATAAATTTTATTAATTAACACTCCTTCTAAATTTTATTAATTGATTTTCATATACGTATAATAAATTTACATAATTTCTTTTCAAAAAAAATCAAAAAGTTAAAAAAATGAACTTATCTTCAGATGTCGGAATATTTTGTATATCAAACATATACAATGAATTGCACATACATTGATATACAAATAATATATTGTAACATTCGAATATCTATATAATACACGTACCTATAATTAAGAACGAATAACATAATTAAAAACTTTTGTCCAGCTGATAAATAAAACAAATAATTTTATTAGTATGTTTAAGTGGCATATATCTAGTATTCCAAAAACAAGAATGCTGCCTATAATTTTTTTATAATTATATAAATAAGTAAAGTTTCTCTTCATTTGCAAATTTATAATACAGCCTATTTTTTTATGAACATCTGTAACCGGTGTCAGGAGCTCTCACTATTAAAATCTCTTATTAAATATAAATTACTTTCGAGATATATAATAATTAACATATCTTTAAAATAAATACTATAGCTTATGTCTAACACCTGACGCAGTTTCCTTACCTGGTTCTTACGTGCGTATATCCACACCTTAAATACACCACTCCTACTTTATATACTTGAATATAAAATATAATGTTTATTGTGTAAACGTATATACTTAATAAACCTACTTTGAAAAACCAATTAAAATTTAATATTGGACTATAAGCATATTCAAGTCGAGCACTTGTTTCTTATACATCAATATATTTTTCAGCTTCACGCTACATCCCGCATGTAGCCGGGTAAGCAGAGGGAGCCTAGTATTAAGACACATCACGCCCCACTTTTCGCTCAATATTGGAGGCATTGCTGTTGAGTAGTGGAATTCAACACCGCACTTCTGCCTCGACACCAGAGCGAAGAATTGAAAATATTAAATATTTATTTTACTCGATTGGATTTCCAACAACCTGTCGTGTGGACAACAACTGCGCTACGACTGTCCTCAATATTATTTATGTTATATAGTTTATTGTGTAATTATCATTCTATAAAAATGTATTATTTTAATATAATCGAAATCAATTTACTAGTAACCTTACAATTGATTTTTAATAGTGTGTGGTTTTAAATTTACGAAATACAGTAGTCGGTCCAGCCATAGGTGTTTAATATGTGAATATGTTAAACAAAAATTGTGAATTCTTGTATATCAACAGGACCTTGACCTATTGCGCCAGGCCCAGCCGTGACATCGAACTCGTTTGAGTCCCAGTATACGAGACTATCATCGCCGGTTCCAAGGTGACCACAGTTACGCATTCCGCGAAATAGTTCTGTCACTTTTTCATAAAATATTAAGTAAAGCGAGATATTAAGTCGATTCCGCAAACTCGCTGTCGCCATTGAATTGAATAGGCTCAGGGATAATCGCGTGTGAACTGTTCCATTACAATACGTTAGTTACAAAAAAGTCGCAATTATTTCTGGATACCGTTCCGTTGA
>DWAO01003696.1:0-13790 GCA_018230605.1 Heliconius congener
TATATATATATATATATATATATATATATATATATATATATATATAGATAGATAAGTCAGTCAGTTTAAGTCAAGAAAAACAAGTTAATACTTTATTTAATTTTAATAACTAATGGTAAATCAAGTTAACTTAAAAATATAAGCATTCTCTCTTTTATTACATCTTTAATAGACAAATTGATGTAACTGAATGTTTATCCCGATATTCGTTTGTTTTTCTGACAATAAATAAACTCCATTTTATAATCTATATCAAATATGTAATATATATAAAAATATTTTGGATTGCCACATCGATACTTACTTTTTTTACTGGTTTTAATTACAATGTAGTACTCACGACGTGTAAGTACATCATCTCACGTCTCAGATACTTAGAAAACTATAAAGTAGTGATGAGAGAATGACGATGTCAACTGACGTAGAGTACCGTTCTTGTCTCTTAACAATTTGAACGTTATATTGACAGTAGTAAGAAACGTGACTACACGAGGCCAAACGCTGCTGGGGAAGCCGGGCCACTAACCCATTTATGAGCTGTGGGCGGTAATTGAATTACTCTCCTCTGACGACACAGACAATTCAATCGTAAAGTTCTTATTGTAATAGTAGCCAAAGAGCAGTACCGGCCCTTGACTTCTTTTTCTTATAATACAGATAATAATAATCCATTTTGATTGTACTTAGTTCATGATACTAGTCTACTGTTGAAATTGGTTCCGTCGCTTGATTTTCATTTATGTTTAAATTACGGTTGATAATGACATTCACGGTTTTCACTCACTGTTTCATTTTAAACAGTTTGTGTTGTGTTAAGATAGCGTTATGTTGTTTCTTTATTCAAATTGAAGGAATTAAGTAGAAAGTTATGGGTTTTAGACAAAAAGAAGACTTTGGATGGTCGAAAGTTGTGAAATAACAATAATGTTTACGCAATTCAACTATTACGTATTAATTAATTGAGAAATCTTATGCTATTTAGTTTTATTGTTAGCGTGACTGTAACCACTCAGGGTATATCTGGAAATCGAATCGATACCATGTGCACTTATGTTGCTGTATGAGTAACACAGCTTTCTAACTTTTGAATTGACATCCGTGGTATCACAGATATGTAGTCCCTTCAAAAATAGGCTCCACCTACGTACGGATTGTTATGTAGAAATTAAAATACAGTAATAAAAAATAATAAAGTGTGATTTAATAGTAGATAAAAACAATACTATTCAAAATATTATCTAACTTAAAATAGCGTCATGTTATTTAATATTATTTATTATATTTTTGTAGTACTAAAAAAATAAATAAAAATAAACAAATTTCACTATTTAAAGTATACAATGATTATAGGCTTATAGCCACAAACCTGTTGTTCGTAATCGGGAGCCGGCACTGTGTCGTCATAATGGTGCGCGCGACCGTGACGCCGCTTCCGTCGCCACTTCCGTCTCCCACCACAAGCCATCTCGGCTGTTAAATCGAAGCTGTAATCTACTCTCAATCCCAACAATAAGCTTTCGAACAATACATTTGCGTTTCTCTAGACAAGTCGCGTATAATGTCACTGGGTAATGTCATTTTGTATGGGTGTGTTAAATGTGTATACTTTTTATGTATATAGTACATACATTTTAAGTACTCTACACTACTACTAATGCTTACCACGTTATACTACAAGATATTTAAGAAATCATGAAATGTATCTAATAGAAATGAATTGGAGTAATATGTTTATTAGCCTTTAAATATCCTATAAATAGGCAGAGGGAACCTAGTGTTAAGACAGTCAGTTAACCTCTTTCCGCATTTTTCTGATTTCTGAGGCATTGCGTGTTGAGTGGCGGAACTCAACGCAATGTAAATAAATAATTCATTTCTTCAAGTGGGGATCGAACCCACAACCAGTCGATTTTACAGTCATACTTTGTACCCCTGCGCCACAACTGGCCTCTATGAATTTCTTAATTTCCAAATAAAAAATAAATAAATAATTGCTAATATTAGTATTTAGCATTTTAATTTGTATTTTGTTAAAGTCTAGCAAAGTACTTTGGAATGGTCAAAGTAACTGGAATAATGAACGGTAAGAAATATTGCTATACGATATCTTTAGTCTGTACACCTATTACATTTCGCATTACCTACAAAAGTACATACTAACTAGGGCGTGGAGAAATGCTTGGGCTGTTCTTTGACTATATTAATATCACTTAGCCTGCCATATTATTTATGCTACAACTTTCATGATTTTTGACATACTTATCTATATTTATAATAAAATTGTAACTGATCGCTATTTTTGCTTAGAAGATACATACATGAGGAAATCTATTATTGGAGGCATTTCGATGTAATGATATTTAAAATTTTATCTATTTATTGCTTGTGCAATATAAATGCATTAGTTTTCAATGTATAGAGTCTTCTAAATGATAATGCAACAAGATTACCAAAGCAATTCATATTAGCCAATAAATAAGTGTGTAGTTCAAGCGAGTGACGACGTGGCGGGTATTATATTAATATACATATATATTTTTTTCTTTTTTTTTGTAAATAGTTTCACTGATCAATGCAAACGTGGTCTTTAGTAATCGGTAACTGATTGCGTCACTTTTTTCGTCTCTGTTAGCAAGATATAATTATTGCAAAGGTGTTTTCTAAAATTTTGAAACAACGTAACATCTTAACAATGCAAACTGAAAAGACTACGCCGACGTCGTTCGCGGGATGTTTTGGTAATTAAAGATTTTTATAGTGGGTTAATTATATTTCTAGTTTAATATGCAAAGTGAAAGTGTCCTCAAATATATTTCATAAATATGGTTTTAAAACATTCTAAATTATTTAAATCACCTAATAAAATGTTGATCAAACATTTATAATGAAATAATTACATTTAAATATACTAATATTTGTCAACCATTCTAAGTTAATTAAAGATTAGAAGAATTAAGACACCTTAATTTTTTTTTTGCTCAACATTAAGCTCTCCAAACTGTTAATGACCTTTATGTAATCCATTATCGGACCGCATCTCATGCGTCAATTATGTCCGTGGTTCATGTAAATTAAATGAGCAGTTATTCGTTAACCGTAGCGTAGAATAGAAAGTGTTGCCTAACTATGCAACGATGTGTGTGCGCAGCCTTTGTAAAGCGTGTTGTGAATTATTCCGGAGTCCGATCTTAATCCTCAGTCCTCACAGCCGCTGAAGGAACTGGATCAAGTCTTGATTCATATAGTGAAAGTGTCCCACTCTCTTAACAATCGATTTCAATACATGTTTGACAAATGTCTCGACCTTATGAAATTATATTTCGTAATATGGTCGCTTTTAAACAGATGCGCTGACAGTAGGTCGTGAACGTTTTGAAACCAGTCATTCTATTTTAAATAGCCGGCAATATTTTTACGTTTACCGTAAACGGAGTCAGATTTAATTCCGTCAAGGAAGTGACTAAGCGAGCAGTACGTTGGAGGTGAAAGAATTATGTTAAAACATTTAATGTCGACCCAGTTTATGTTTGTGTTCACTGCGTCTGGTCGTAAAGAAAATAATACAAAGAAAATGTCGAAATACGGAGACTAATTTTTTGTTAATATGGTCAAAGAAATTGCAAGGATTGTTTATTATTTACTGAGAGTATGGAATAATTAGTAACATTATTTATCTGTAGTCCATTGTAATATAATATAAATTTTATAATTTTCGATGATATTTATTTAAATTAAAAACAACACATTAAAATTCTGATTAACTCTGATAAATTTCTTATTAAGAATTTATTATTATTAAATATTCCTTGCAAATAGGTACAGTTACAATACAGTTTCGGGGTACAGTATTATAATATATATACATGACAAAATTATATATATTATTAAAACAAAATAAAATTCAGTAATTTAGTTTATCGATATCGACATACAAAACATTTTATATATATAAAAGTCGATAGTCGTTAAATCGTATCTAGTTGGAATAGCTTGAAACTTTCAATCTATCGTCTGACTCATACATACTGTTTTGGGTGTAAGTTATTAACTTTATTCGAAGTGGTTTTTAATGATATCTTATAATTGAAATGATTTTTTTATATAGATTCAATACACAAATATATCATAATACACAAATTAATTACTCTTAATCTTTTGTTTTTTTTAAATTACTTTTAGTCTTTTGAAATATAGTGTTAAATTATCTTAAATTATGTATTTTAAACTTACAACATTTTAGTTGTCAACTAGATGAAATTTAATTTTAAGAGCTACTTAACTACACTCTCATACGTCTGGAGCTGGGCTCTGGAGATATGAAGGGGACTGAATGGCCCTTGTACGTAGTAAGACACTTGTAGCATCAATTATTTCAATTGCTTTTATTTTCATCGAGTGTAGCTGTTGACGCTTTATAAGGTGTATCTTGTTGGAAGTCACAATAAAATATCTTTATGTGTATTAAAAGTTTTAAAATAGCTATAACAATAAAGTGAGTTAATTTTGCCCAACTATTAGTCGTATTTTCGTACATTATAACGAAAACCAATGAAATATTAAATCGGGGCCATATTACATGCAAACAGAAAAAAATAACGTAGGTAAAATGTCGAACAATAAAAAATTCTGGTTATGAAGAAGTGTTTTAAAGTAGTTTAAGTATTAAAAATATAATAGAATTATAATATTTGCTTGAAAGGTTTGATGTTAAAGTCTATGTTGAGTAATTTCTTGCATCACTAGGATTTCCTTCTTGCGTTGCGCTGTCAGCTGTAATCTTTTATGATGTTACAAGATATATCGCACTTAACTATTCTCATTGTTATTATTAATGTGAAGCAACCATTTTCTGATAGATACACGACTAAAGATATTTTAAGATAAGAATATTTTTCACTCGTGCATTACACGATTATCCAAAAAAACAATTAATTTGCCTTGTTAGGTACACGTCAAATCATATTTAAGCAAATCATCTTTGAACAAAACCAATGGAAATTCTGGGTAAATAAATTATTTTTTGAAAATCTTTGGGAATTGAACGATTCGTAGCTTAAGCAATACGCTGTTTTAATATGGAATTCAATCATGTGACTGATATGACAGATTGTGAAACTAAAATTAATCAGAGAAAAAGAGATAAAATCAATAATAATAAGAGATGTAAAAATATAGGATTGTTACGTAAAACATGTTTTCAGAAAATAATATAAACCTACGATTTATTTTTAACTGTGGCGAAATCATGTTTAATTATTTATCAATGGAATACTTCTCCACATCATAAATGTATTATGAAGTACAATACAAGTTGAAACTTAATCATTTTGAGATAAATATTTTCAAATAATCCCTTAAAACAATATTTATTATAGATATTGTTTTAATGCATCGATACCTAATATATGGGAGCGAATAATATAAAACATTTTGTGAAGCTAACATTTGTTTATACTATTATGCAGATTTATTATTTTTATCTATTTCTTTCTACTAATAACAATAAAAATTGATTAAAGTTTCAACAATCAATTTATATAATCTTTAATTATTTTCTATGTATCATTTACTAATAACTTATTAATCTATTACAGATGTATATAAATAGATATAAATAATTGTTGTATTGTATATATAAACAGATATAAATAAGCACGTCAAGTTTCTGAGTCGTTTCATCGTCGGCAGTTTAAATTGATTTCTCTTTATTAGGTACGTTACATAGATCAAAGGTAATAAATATCACGGCTAGTCAAAAGCGGGTCAGTATCCGGAATATTGAGAGGCTGGCCTTGTAATGTTACAGACGGTAGTTGTTTGTTTGGACAACGGAGCTAAGAAATCAATAATAATCGAATTCGTCTTACATATACTACTAGTTTATGATATTTTATATAACAACTGTAGATGAAGACTTAAAGGAAGTCGAACGCTGACCTAATATTTTCCTTGCTTTGGAAATATGCAAGGATACTATGATTTTATTATCAAAATATTTTCTTTACTATATTGTAAAAGTCATTTCAATTCTTTGTTTTATGTTGTGTTGGTTTGAGTGCGGCAGTTCAGCACGAATCACTTCGCCAATGTCATGTGGTATAGAGAAGACACTATAATAAATGTACAAATGTTAGTGATAAATTTTACAATTTTACAACCAGAAGTGACTATTAATGACTACTAAATACTAGATGACATGTGATAATCAATATGTACCTTCACATTCCTTAATATAAGCCTTAAATTAACATAAAAAGCTTTTCTTATTGATGTCCTACACCTAGCTATAACTAATCAGTGAAATCACCAATCTTATTTTGCAACCACTTTTCTTATGAGTGCTGTTAGTGGCTCTCAAAAATAATACATCATAAACTTCTCTCAGAAATCAACATAACATTTCGTCTGACAAGGCTAAAAAAGTAACAAAAATATTTAACAAATTCATAATGGTACTTGATTTGAAAATCATCGCACGCAGTTAAACAGGTCTTAACTTCGCCACAATGATTTGTATGATCTACCGGATAATGGAGAACCTTCACATTACTTGCTCAACTGCTAAGAATTGATCCAACTTGGGCATAGTGCCTTTAATTGTGACTAATTTGCGTCTGCAATCTATCGGTACAACTAGTGGGTGCAACAATCACTCGCCCACGCTAACCGTTGAAACAACAGCCATGAATAGGATAAACGACTAACGCGGCCTACAAGCCAATTTGATGACATTAAAATCTAAATGCTTTGTTATTTGATGATTATGAATTTAATCTTATACCTGTATACCTAACTACTTACTTATGTCTTGTATCTAAATCAGATAGAAACAGACAAACAAATCAGAACATTTAAAGAAATCTACTTTAAATGTTAAATAAACTAAAATATATATAATAAAAAGAAACTTTTTTACAGTATGCCACTTACAAAACAGAAAATTAGATTATATATGTCATGTAGTATAGAGTATATATGTTTCATTCCCTGTATACATAAGCTATTGATTTATTAACTTTATTTTTTTTTAACTTAGTTATTTTTCAAGCTCACACTTACCAGGACCATATCATACATACAAATCGGTAAATATTTAATTATCTAATTACTGTAGGGAGTTCAACGGGCAGCTGGTAGCGTAAAGGGTCGTCGTAACAAAACAGCTGTAATATTTATAATGGGCCAGTCGTACGCATTCGTCCATTTGTCCGGGTACTCGGACCACGTCCTTTATGGTGACGGCTGTATGTAGGTAAAGGGAAATTCGTTTATATCTAGATCTTATCTTCTATATCATTTTAATATATTTTTTCTAAAATTACATTGTTTCAAATCTTACACAGGCATTTTCTTGCTTGATTATATTTATACGAAACCAAGGAAATATTAATTACTGATTCGTAGTTGTTTGCCCTCCTGTGTTGATTTCTAGTTGTTATTTTTAACATTAACACTCTTTTATAAAACAAATATATACTATCATACATTATTTATGTTTTATATCATATTCAAGATATTGTAACTATCGAGATATAGTTGTAATATCTTATATAAAAAAATGATCGTTTTACAACTAAACATAAATATTAGACGGTATGACTTGGATTTTAAGATTTAAATCTCGGATAAGGAACTCTTCATGCAAAAATTATCTCGATATTTTTTTTATTTTGAAGTTACTGACATCATCGGAAACAGGTATGTTGATGCCCAATTGACCTTTATCAGCCATTTAAAATATACTGCTATACCCAACAAATATTTTCAACTTGTTAAATAGGATAAATTAAACCTTAATCAACTGTATGAAGTTCTATTCTGGTTTGGCTAACGTAACAGTTGGTAGCTGAACATAGCATCAGCGAGCAATCATCGCTATGCAGCTGTTATATTTAAAAAATATATTAATGTGAAGAGAATGCATTATATTTATGACTAACAATGGCATTATGTTACAATAGATTTAGCATATAATTAGGTCTTCTTCGTTTCACCTGGCGCATTAGAAGTATTGTGTATATTCGACGCTTTCAATAATACTTAGTAAAGCGCATTTTGGCCTTGTGTTCAAGGATTCTGTGGCAAACATTTAAATATGATACGAGCCAAAGAATACTTCGCTGTACTCAGATATAGCGTTAAGAATTATCATAAAAATTAAATTCGTTTTTGTACCAACGAAATATTTGAATTTTGAATAAAATATAAAGTGCTTAACGCTCTGTAAGTTTTGCTTTACTGTGTTCACACAAAAAATAGAGCGTATATATTTACATTTTTGATAATTCTTATTTCGTTTGGTATATCATATTTTGGAGTTCGTAAAGTATAGAAAATAATATATCCATAGATAATGTTTTGATTTATATGTATTAGGATTTTTCTTTGTCCATTTCTATAAACAATATACGTATTATTATTTTGAGCAAAGTAACTGAATCGAGAGCATTTTCATTTTAACCTTAGATAGACCGTTAGTCTAATATATGATAACAGACATTCTTTTAAATTTTACTTACCGAGTGTATATATAATATCACTTTTCCCGCTTGTAGGCAGAGAGAAAAAAAAGGTCAATATAGTCCTTTTCCCCTCGTTTTCCTCTTGAATTTTCCGCTTGAAAACCAATGTCACGCTTTGTCATGTCACCAGATACGGAAATAAAAACAATATTAATCTATATCACCAAATCCCCTTAATACAGTTGTGTACATCCATTTATAATAAAAGTTATATTTTGTTTGTTACTTACATACGAAGTGAAATTTCTAAAATATGGTAGTGGTTTTTATTTCTCGTTACAATAATCGTAATCATAGTACACGAAAAGTTACAAACAATTAAATATCCAGCTGAGAGACTCATATCAATATCCAACACGAACGTGACTAATCGCACGTCAGCCACGTGTACCGCCTTCAACTGCTTTTAGGTCTAAGATTGATAGCTGATGTTCCGTTAAGTTGTTTATGCATTATATACACATAGCAGTGTCTATAGTTTTAATAAGTTGTTTTGATTAACCTTCTCGTTTCTTCCTCTGCGTATTTACTTATTTATCGAAGGCTAGATGATACAGATGGTTACGGAAAAACATGTTCATCACTTTTTAATCTATGCAACTTCTTATTATTTCATATTATATTGTTATGTTAGAATATATATGACAAGAAGAAGATGGTTAATCGAATTATTTTCTATTATAATTAGATTACCTAATGTAGTAGTCAGTAAGGAAGATTAGGTACCTACGGCTGTAATAATTTTTCTTTAATTGAACACAGCGTAGGTATGACAGTTGTAATCTACATAGAGATCATAAGATGCAAATATAGTTATGTATATTGAAATTGATATCAAAATAAAGAGATCAGGTAAGCTGGCGGAAATATATATATAATATATAGTGTTAATGAAACATTTTACGCCGTACTTTTTTGTAGTTTGCAGTAATAGAAACCACTAACGGTAAGCGTTCTTGTACAACAAAATATCACTTTCACCTCCCGTTTGATCACCATTAGCGACACAAAAATGTTTTAAAATTAGTGTTACAACAGATTAGTACACAATCCTCGATGGGTGAGTCCGATTCGCGCTTGGCCGATTTTTTCTTAAATACTCTATAAATAAACTTTATTTATATATATAAAGTATTTAGTTCAAACTATTAAATAAATAATAATTAAAGGTTAAGGCATTTATTATTCGATTTCTAATAAGTTTTAAAGGGTTACCTACATAAGTTCTACAGACATTGTTATATAGTATTATTTACAGTTCTATCAGCGTATAACTTTCATAGTTATTTTTATAAAATATATCGACTCCATTTATCGTGACCTATAAAGTAAACTTTTTATGGTTTGTTTACCTTTTCTCTCACCTCTCCCATGAATAGAGTATAGGTAATATTAATGTATTCACTACTATTTTAACATAACCCAATAGGTATATTTATGAATTAAGACTAGTCGTGGCGCAGTGGCACAAACGTGCGACTGTAAACGCGATAAGTTTTGGATACGATCCTCCCTTGAGGAAATTAAATATTTTAATTTCCTCTTCCTTAAACAGAATTTACGAAGGCGAAGCGCGGCGTTCAACGCCTCTAGGATTTCCGCAAAAGTGTAAAACAGAAGTGTCTTAATAGAAACGGAGTGTTTAACTAGGTTCCCGGGTTACCTCTCTGTCAACCCTATTATATACAGGATAGAGCGTGAAAAAAAAATGCAAAAACACCTTTTCCGTCCAGTTATGCAGTGTTTATAATTTGATAATAGATGTATAACGGAGCAAAATGCACTGTTCATGTATTTGTACTCAGTAATAGGCTATAGTTATGTGCATACAGCATACTATGTAATTAACTATTTTATTCATGTCGGTACGGCTTCACGGGTAGTGATTTGGGCGGAGGTAACGCAGGTTCGTAATATTGTGTTCTGTGGCTGCTCACGCGTACATATATACCTATTATATCTAATATGTTTATTGCTGTAATTATAGTATAGTATGTGCTCTTCTACGTTGTTCCGAAATTCAAACCGTCCTCCAAATTTACTTTTCTTAGAAAATTCTACCAATAAAATGTACCAGGGGCCAGTCGTGGTGCAGCGGCACAAAGTGTGACAGTAAAACCGACTGGTTGTGGGTTCGGTTCCCCACTCGGGGAGATGAAATATTTACGTAAATTTATATTTCCATTTCTTCGCTCTGGTGTCGAGGCAAAAGCGCGGCGTTGAGTTCTGCCTCTGAACACGCAATGCCTCCAGAATTCGGCAGAAAGTGGAGAACGGAGTGTCTAAGACTAGATTCCCTCTGCCTACACTGCTGTGTGCGGGATACAGCGTGAAACTGATTTTTTTTTACAACATATAACTGTCAATAACTAATTACGTCCAGTAATTCTTAGTATGAGCGGCCAACAAATCGACATACTTATTGTTTTAGATTGATCGTCCTAAATAGCTCTGCGTTAAGAATACTCGTGAGCCTTGTAAATAATGATAAGGAGGCCAATGGTATCGGGTCAGACAATTTTGTAAAGGTGCGACGAAATGGTACGACTTGAAGAAAAGTGAAAGTGAAGAATATATATTTTTTAATTTCTCATCGTGGCCTTTATTTTTATTTTGTATATTAAATTTGGAAACTCTTATATTTAATTTGCTTATTATTCTGACAATATTTTAGTTTTAAGTTTTTTATTTTGTTTACAAATACGCTTCTTAATTATGCCATTCTACAGCAAAGCAAAATGACCAATAGGAGAGTGAATGAAGCTAATAGATATTATTAACACTTTCGCCTCGGTAGTCGAAGTTTCCTCGTTTTACCAGTTTTCACTCTGTCGAAAGGCTAAGGTTGTTTATGTGACATTTATTTGAACACATTTTGAATATACAATGTTTAATAAAAAAAAACGTTATCTAAAAATAAAGTGTTTTGTAGGCGTAATCTTAAATGGAATTAATAAAAGTATCGTAGGAAGTTAATTCAATTTGTTCTATTAACAGCAGTAGACTTTAAAGGTAAAAGCCATTTATAGAAATTAGATAAACCATCAGCATTTTAACTGTCAAATTATTTCAGATTGCGGATGACTATGTTACTAAGTTGTAGGTTTAAATTAACTTGTAAAAACAATCTACGTTTACTTATATAGATACTTTATATCAAAACAAATTGCATAAATTATGTTAATAAAAAAAAATCTGGCCACTTTTTTGCATAGAGTCTACACACATATCACAAAGATGCACACTAATATGAAGACTTCGTATTTTGAACGGGCACTACGCAAGTAGCTATCTTAAAGAATATGGAAAGTCTTGTCGGATGTCACTTTTGTAAGCATCTTGGTGTAGTTCTTTGATTGTGGTTGAGCTTACAAGTTGACACTGCTTTGGTGATCACGTTGATGGGCATCACACCAAAAAGATTGTTCGGTAAAAAAGAGATTATGTTACACAATATGAGAATGCATGTTAAAAGAGACTCATTTAAAGACTTCAAGTGTTGAGATATGAGAATAAAATATATATTTGATAACAACATATGTGTGCAGCGCCACAAAGAAATGTCTCTAAAGAAATAATAAATGTATATAATATGATCATTTACGTTGACCATTTTAGTGCCTACCTAACTTACTTAACATGGTCCTTAAACTAAGTAATAATAATTATAATTAATGTGGCAATTATTTAAGAAAAATAATAAAATAAATTTGTACAAATGACTTAAAATATTACATCCAAACGTTCGATTCGAACAGTCTCAATAGTCTTAAAACATCAATAATATATATCTGGTCACACCTTATTATACGTTCTTGTTAGAGAGAAGAATATTGATTTACATTGGTTCTGGCATTTGGTTCATACAACAATCTAGACTCGACAAGCGCACGTCTAGACTCTGCTCGGAACGCGCAAATTTATATTCCCTAAAAGATCTGCCTGATTATTATAAAATCTATGATTTTATAAACAATAACACACCTTGGGAATGACATGCTCCTTGCACTCTGTTCCAATGGTAACATTGTCATAAATATTTATATGTACATTTGAAGCCTTAACTTTAGTGAACTGTTGGTAAATTAATTTTGAATACGTTTAATTCTTAGCTGGTGCACCTTTAATGAGGTGACAATGCACTATTCTAGAATACTTCTTACATACGCCAATTTGTTATTATTGATACTTGCGGTCAAGGTCTTTAAATTTAACGGAACCTTTTCTTTTAAACAAGTGTTTCTCTTCATTTATATGTCAGTTCATATTGTGTATACGAAAAAGTAGTTTGTTCAATATCTAAATATGTAAATTAGTTGTTAAACATATTTGAGGGTCTAACTATGAAAAATGATTGTTGTATTTGCATTAGAAAAAGAAAACATCAAAACATCTTTAATATCAACAAATTATTTATATAATTTACGTACGTACGTATATACCGACTATATTAGTTTTGGATAAAAAAACGAATGATAATATTCTTTTCAATACGTATGTATGTCATACCTTATATATATATTATTATAAATGTAAATGTAAGTTTGTTCGCTTTGTAAATATTATATTTTTAGAGGTATTAGAAAGGACATAGGATACATTTATTAAAAAGATATATTTAAAAAAATATCCTTTGGATATAATATAAAAATAAGTTTAAGCAAATAAAGCCGTGTTACTATAAATATAAAGTAAATATATATGTAGTCTGATTTATAAACATTTGAATGAATAAAACATCGCTCATTGCAAAAAAATAATATGAAATTCACTATAGATCTCATAAATACTAAAACTTGAATAACTTTTTTACCACACACTTCCATGTGTCGATGTCGATGGAGACTTTGATATTCTATCTGTGATCTTCTACCAATTTATCGGTGGAAAGCGGTGAGCGGAAGTGTCTTAATGGGGACGGAGTGCCTTAATACAAGGTTCCCTCTGCGAATCCTGCAATGTACAGGATATAGGGAGATGCTGTAAAAATGTATTTTTAAATACATTCTTAAAGTGAATAGAAGTCGTAGAGTAATTCTAATTACGTATGACAAAATAAGTATGGCTATAAATTATCAGTTGTCTGGCTGGTATTAAATGCTTCATAACGGTGTATTGTGATGTTTGATTGTAAAATTGTACATTGAGACATAACCTTTACAAGCAGACAAACGCTTGATAAATAATATGCTATATATATAATAAAATAAATTAATCAATAAATCAGCTTCACGCTATATCCCGCACACAGCAGGGTAGGCAGAGGGA
>DWAO01003697.1:0-13790 GCA_018230605.1 Heliconius congener
AGTGTCTAAAACACTAGGTTCCCTTTGCCTACCCTGCGGTGTGCGGCATACGGCGTAAAGCTGATTTATTTTAAAAGGAAAAACGGAATCTTTACACGATAACTCCGTTGTTAGTCTGTATGTCTGTCAAGACCATTTATCCCGAAGTATCAACCTGAAATTAATATCAAATACTTTTTACATTTTTGTAAAGTGTTATTCAACACTTAGGAAAAAAAATACTTAATTAGAAAACCTATAATTTTTTTTTTGAACGTAGTAGGACTCGAACCCGTAAATATCAAATATTCAAGTCTACAATCAACATACATATATCATCATTTCCTCGCCCTAGTAATAAGACAAAGCGCGAGGTTGAGCTCCGCCACCCAAGAGACACTTATCTCGCGTTAGGAATGAATTGTTTTTATAATACGCCGTTCTCCTTTACGCGGAATATAACGTGAAACTATTAAAAAAAAACTTTAGTTAAGACACATAAGCCTCTAATCATGGTTTAAATTAATCAATTTATCTCTACAGATTAATACTGTATATAGTTAAAGTGCCAGCTATAATCCATGCCTTGTTCATTATAGGAAAGCCCGTTTCAATACGCGTATACGCGACATTATTAATTAATTCTTTATTATAAATGTTAGTTTTAGTTTTAAACGGTGAGGCCGTTGAGTGGTTGGAATGGTTGGGTTGCGAAATTTAAACCAATTAATTATTTTTTGCCTCTAAGTCTCTAGAAAATCTGATTTCTTTCACATACACCAGTGTTAAGGAACCTAATGTTAAGTCATTATCACGCGAATGGAAATCAAATTTACAACGACGATCTTTAATATCGTAAATAAGTAACCTCAGCAATAATATATTAAATGGTCAACTTCATTTTGTTGAAAAGTACTTTTATTTAATACCTTTATATGATATTTCCTTCTCTTCTATCTTTTTACTACATATATTATCAAAGAAGCCGCCATTAAACTCTTGTTAGGTTCTACTGAAACTTCTACACATGTGAGTGCTCTCAATCTTAAGTTTTTAAACGTTTCCTCAGAAAAATGGTGAAAATTTTAGTATTTTAAAAAAGTTAAAAAATTTAAGAAATTTCAAAAATTTCTTTTTAGTATGGATGCGAAGTACGAAGCAGTTTAACAGCCATCAAACGAACGTCGATTCTACTGGCTATTTCACTTGAAGCTGATAACTAATATATTGTAACGTGTTTCAATAATAATTGTATACAGTACTGTCGATGAGTCGTGCCCCCCCCTGAAGTTTTAAGCTTTCTGCATAATGATAGCCTCAATATTTTTAATATAATATTTTATAAAATTAGGTTTTGAATACGGACCCTTCGCATTCAACACAACACAAATAAACTTCAAAATACAGACGGTGTTGTAAAACATAAGTAAAGTAAATATAAGAATCGCGAGCAATCAACATGAACCAATGATCATTTTAATGTGATTAATATACATTCGATTATTAGATGTTATAATTATGTACATATGTATTTTGTGTTGTATGAGTGTGTGATTATACCTAAGCGTTCGTTTCATAAAGTTTAATATTAACTATAGATATTTATGTATATATTATATTGTTACTGTATTGTTGAGCCCAATCGTAGCGCAGTGGTACGGAGAGTGTGACTATAAAACCACAGATTATGATTTCGATTCGATACTCACTAAAATTTAATATTTTATATTTTTTGCTCAACGCTCATTGGTTCCAAAATTCGGCAGAAAGTGGGGAGGAGGGCTTTCCTTTGCCTACACGCGGAATACAGCCTGATTTTCAAAAAATGTTCCGCATTAAAAAAAAAGAAAGAATGTTCTATGAAATACCTTCAAAATTTATTTATGCCATGGATTTCGTAATGGTACAAATTGCGTTGAATTAATTTTAAAATCATAACAATTTTTTATAAGGAATGTGATAAGCTCTTCCTAGAAGATTTCATTATGATAGCCGTATTTATAGCCGCCGAACTAATTATATCTTGAATTCATAGAATCGTAGGTCGACTTACATCAAAAAATAAATAATTAAAACACACGCTTTTGTGAAAAAATAACTAAAAAGTGGAAAACAGTGGCTATAATATATAATTATAGTATTATTATAGGTTTTTTTATACTGTAAAATATAAATAAATAAATTAATTAATATATTGCATGTGCTTTTTAAGTAATCTATTGATACCATGCAACCTTTTTACGTTTTCCACGTTAAAAGTTTCCGTTTCAAACATATACGACCATACGACCGTAGCTAATTAAATTGTGTTGATAAATGATAATTATTAATTTTGAACTAAAAAATTATAATATCATTAAATATCTTAAATACTTCTCATCACTGGACGGTCAGGCTTACATCACAATATTAAGATCGCATTTTTGGCTTAGCTATGCGAGTGACTCGCATGAAAAATCGCTTTGTGAATTGTTTTATCGATTTCTGGCAAAAGGTAGGGTTGGGAGATGGATTCCTGAG
This sequence comes from Heliconius congener, assembly GCA_018230605.1. NCBI lineage: Eukaryota > Metazoa > Arthropoda > Insecta > Lepidoptera > Nymphalidae > Heliconius > Heliconius congener. The sequence goes on from DWAO01003697.1 coordinate 2,500, forward strand.
AAACGAGCATTCCATCGGTCACGCTTTATTCTATAGATTCGATGGTGAATTGGATAGCTGGGGATATACTAGGAGAACAGTACGATAGTGTTGTATAAATAAATATACTATATGTATCTAATTATAAATATATGTTAGATCTATGCCTGCTCATTTATATAATTGTTTTATTTTTCATATATGTACTTATTAGCTCATTTCGGTAATATACTTTAATGAAATTAGGTTTTTCAGAGAGAAGATTTTAGAGAGAGGAGAAATTTTTTTGTAGAAAATATTTATTTTATTCATAAAAACTGTTTATGCCATACTAAGTAGTTAATTCTCTTACGCATTCTTATACTTGATCAATCTGACACAATTAATCTTTTTATACATCCTATGTTGAAGACAAAAGGAACAAAGATCCAAATTCAAATTTCCAAATTCTGTTTATAATACCACATTACGCGTTGGGTGGCGTAACCCAACACTGTGTTTATTTTACCGGATCTGAGAAATTTTAAGTTAAAATACTTTCTAGTATAACGTTCCAAGAAACATGGCGTACAGTATTATTAGATACGATTTTCTTGAAAAATTAATTTAATACTTCAATTTCCTCGTTCTTGTAACGAGGCAAAACGCGTCCACTCAACATTGTAGTGTATTAATAGAACGGAGAGTCTTAACACTAGATTCCCAGGTTTCCTCTGCCTGGGATTCAGCGTGAAACTATAAAAAAAAGTTATATAATATATAATTCAAAATTTATTTAAAACAATAAAAATATTCATATTAAATGGTGATCTTTAATTCATCGTTATAATAACATAACCGTGTTACTTCATCCATTAGTTAAACAAATGTTTGTATTCCACCTATTGTCTAAAAAAGTTGACTGACGCATCGGTCATTAGCGTACTAGAAATGAAATGCGACCAGTTTGAAAAGGTCTCTCGGTTACCTCTTAGTATTATATGTATCAGGGTCTTCGTTAAATCGGTTTGTTGTATAAATAGTGTTGTCACTTAACAGTCGGGCATTCGGTTCCCGAATACCGATGCAAAACGGATTTGGAACGGTGGCGCGTCAATCGTCGCCTTTGACTGGCACAGCACTTTGCGTTATAATGGTGGTATCAATATCAAAATATCACAAGCGTCTAACATGGGTTGACATTAGTAGTATTTAATAAAAAAACGATAGGTAAAAAGAGGCCGTCGTGTCGCAGTGGCACAAGAGTGTGACTGTAATATGATGGGTTTGGGCTCGATCCCCACTAGAGGGAATGAATTATTGAGAAAAACCCGGCATTGAGTTACGCCTTTCAATACCTAATGCCTCGAAAAGTTCGGCGGAAAATGAGGAACCGAGTGTCTTAACACTAGGTTTCCTTTGTTTAATCTGTGTGCGGGATACAGCGTGAATCCGTTTTTTTTAACGAACCCAGTGTTACAATATTCTTTTTTTATCACATTTCCTCTACCACTACGACCTTCAAGTGAACTTGGTGTTAACATAACAAAATCTTGACACAACAACTACAAAAACAAAACAAAAAAAATAAACTGCATTGAATACTGTGCAATAAAATTGAAAGATTGAAACCTTTTAAAATATTTCAAATACCTACTAAAATAAATATATTTTCTTCAATTATATAAATTTGTGTCAACAGAAGGTCGTTCGCTACAGTAGAAAATGTTGTGCAATTTTTTGTTACAAATAATTAACAACAATCAATTAGGTGGAATTAGCGACGCATCGCAATAAACGAAAGTTACAACTAGAGTACTGGAAACTTGAACTAAATGACGCAACACGTTTTATAATAAATTTTTGTTTTTATCACCCAAAAAATTTGGATGAGTGAGCTTTTTTTTTCTGGGACAAAATGCTTTTAATAATATCTAATACTGATTTAATATATCTAGGGACCGTAGCTGTTTTAGCGTGTTTGATAACAATTTTAGCTGGATACCTCCACATGAACTTAATATAAATGGTATTTATTGAGAGACGGACAGACATACATCTCTGTTTTTTTTCTTTTGAGGTATTGAACCCTAAAAAAGAATTATTATGCCATTATCGCCGCATGTACTTGTTATATTTTCACAAGTTCATGTTTTAAAGAAATAATCGTCGGTAAAATTTTTCGCGAGCATTTTTACTAGCCGTAGTAAAAGTCAAAAGTTTGAAAACTTTTTTACAACTTTATAACAAAATAGTGTTGTATATTTTAAGTTTCTTTTATAACGTAATAAAAAATAAAAATTTTAATTGTTCTTTAGGTTAATATAAAATATAATTAAATAATATGAATATTTTTTCATTATTCGCTGTCTCCCGCAACAAGCATGGTAGGGAAAAGAAATCTAGTGTTCCCATTATACTACTAATTTTTAAGGATATTGCATGTTGAATGACGGGACCTCTGAGTGGGAATCGAACCCACAACCGTCACGTATACAGCCGTAATCTGTGCTGCTACGCGGCTCTATTTTTGCAGAATATTTAGTAGTAATTTCGAGATTATATTACCACTTACAATATTTCAAGTAATACTAAGAGTACTGTTTCTTCTCTAAACAATAGGTCGACGTACATACGTTTATTTCCTTTATAAGCCATGTTATGCAAAAAATTTCTAGTGTTGAAACATTTTATTCTCAGTTATTGTCATCTTTATAGACATTGCGTGTTGAGTGGCGGAACTCAACGCCGCGTTTTCTTCAACAAGATTGTAAAAATTAAAAACGGTCAATTATAATAATTGCTTCGCTGGAGACCAACAAATCTTAAGTTTATACAAATTATAATATCATTTATTACATTAAAATAAACACGAAAAATAAAATTATTTTTTTTATATAATAATTTATGATATTAGTTCATACTACGGTCATAGCCCATAGGAAGGCATGGAAGTAATCCATTACGGCCGCTCCGCTCGCTAATAGAGACATCCCGAGCTGCCAGTTCGCGCGTTAAATAAACTTACTAATATTTACATACATCATTATTTATTTATGATTTAGTATTCAATGATTAATACAGTGTTATTAATTATTGTTTTTTTTTATTATTATTATTTGTGCTTTTTATTTGATTAAAATTTTCATGTAAAATAAATGAAAAATATCGTGAAAATATTATAAGCTAGGTAGGTAAGCAATCAATTTTGATATTAAGTATTTCTCAGTTTTAAATAAGAGTACAAGTAGTGCTTTGTCTTTTCCCGCAAAGTAGCGTACACAGAGGTTCTATTCTCCACTTTTCATCTAATTTTCGAAACATTGCGTGTTGAATGGCAGAGTTCAACGCTGCACTTCGTCTACCACAGCGGGAAAATATAATTTATTTTAATGTAAACATTGCCCCGAGTGGCGATCGAAACCGTGACCATCGCGCTTACTGTTAAGTGACTGTATCTCGATGATTTACCTAAGGCAACGTATATTGCAGTCAACGTGGCTGAAGACTTGCAAAATTAAATCTGAACTTTCTCAGCGTTGACACGAAAAAGAAGAAGACTGCGCCACGACGGCATCAACGATAAAAATAAATAAATTTTCTAAAACATTAATAATCACCAATCATATATTATATATATTATATATTCCTTTGATGTATCCATCATATAAATGTAGGATACCAATCATACATTTATTTATGTGTGAACGCATCTAAGAAAATCAACATAAAGTAAAGAGTACAAAATAAATAACGAATGTCTTTAGCTTTTTGATTTGAGGCCAGATTCAAACGTCGCCGTCTGCATATTAAATTTGTGAGCAAATTGGTTCAATGGGTACGTGTATGTTATGTTTTTATATGTTAATAAAATGTCTTGTCATTTTCCGAAGATTGTAATACTTTTAAATTAATTAATGAAAAATTAGGCCGTAGTCAGGCATATTAACTAACTCTAAGTATTTTTTTACAAATGTTTAAAAATGTTAACGAAATCGGTATAAAGGTTCAAAACCAATGACATTTTTCCTACGCGTAAAGGCAAATATCAGATTTAACCTAGCACTATGTCTTCTCGTAAATGTATTAAACTTTCCGTTACTGAGTGTTAAAAAATGATTTTCCAAATCTCTTTCTTTTTTTTTTACTTTGTAATGGGCAGAGGGAGTCTGGGAACCTATTATTAAGATACTTCCGTTTCCCAATTCCATACAAGCTATAGAAATTTAGAATTTTTTTTAGGCCTTTTAGAGTACAAAGTTCGTAAAGATAAAATATAAAAAAATCTATTTCACAGCCTAGTCTAGCTTGTAGCATCCACTATAGTAGATACACAGTAATAAATTATACAATCGTCGGCATTAAATTTAAATCGTAAAACAGTTACCTAGACAATCTGTAAACAAAAACATTTTGTATCGCCATGACTTATTAATAGATGCTTATTTTCGTGAAACGCAAAAATAACTGTAGTTCATTTCATTTGTTTTTTTTTTGTTTGTTGGCATAATAATTCTTATCTTATGTAATATTTTTATTTTTAGTTTCACATCGTATCTCGCAAATCACAGGGTGAGGAGAGAAAATCTAGTGTTTAGACACTTCGTTATCAACTTTTCGTCATATTTTTGGGGCATTGCGTGTGAAGTAGCGAAACTCTAGTCTCGCTTTGTCTTTGTCACTAGAGTGAGAAAATATTTTTACAAAATCATTTATATCCAAGTCACTACAAATGAGATTTAATATATTATTTAATATAAAGATCGACATGGCGCAGTTGTATACGCGTTTGTATTAACGCAACGCAATTAACTATTATATACTTTTCAATGTTTTACCATAAAAAATTAGGATAAAGAATAAATTCAGAAGTCACTCATTTTCCCTTTACGTCTGCCCGGAAAATAAACAAAACGCCTTCGGATTACAGGACAATGGCTGACGATTGAAGTAGGTACAGCAGTACCTGCAACAAGGTAATTCTCGGTCAAATACTTAGCTACAGCTTTTACTACCCCGAGCTGTGCTCAACTCCTGGCTGCATCACAGGAACGTTGTATCGGAAATAAAAATGATAAAACCACTTCTACAGTACAAAAGTAGTCAAAGTAGCTATTGTCCAACAAAAAGAATGCGATTTTATTGTTTAAAAGTGTTTACTTTGTAACTAGTTGATTGTGTTGTGGAACTTCAAATTATATTGTTAGTGTTCATCGATATTTTTTCGTCGTGTTTTTTTTCCGATATTGAACGGATAATAACTTTGTGTAATTATCGAAATATACATAATGAGTTAAAATTTCCAGGCCTTCGCGGCGCAGGGGCACCAGGGGGTGACTGTAACATGATAGTTGTGGGTTCGATCTCCACTCGGGAGAATGCATTATTATTTATTTTTATTTTCATTTCTTTGCTCTCACATCAAGACAAAAGCCCGGAGTTGAGTTCCGCCGCTCTATACGCAATGCATCAAAAAATCCGGCGTGACAAATGGGGAACTGAGTGTCTTAACACTAGGTTCTCTCTGGCTACCCTGTTATGTTCCAGATACTGTATGTGTGAAGCTGATTTTTTTGCTTTAGTTAAAATCTAAGTTTGAAATAATATCTAAAGTGGGAGTCGAACCAACAACAACACCCTTTGTGCCACCGGGCCACGATGGCCATAGCTCACATACCTATATAACTAACAAATTTCAATCTACAATTTAGTCTGTCAAGCGCATTCTAGTTTCGAATAGAAAATTTAGCCGCAAATGCTAATATATGCGTGTCCTAAACGTGTCGTGTGCAATGCGGGCTGCAGGACTGTACAGGCAGTGCAGTGGGCTAGTACGGTGACTGACGTTGAACCGTCCGTCGTGGCGTGACGTTGGCGTCAATTACTCATCTTGTTAGCGATTAACAAGGATATATAGAATATTATGGGAAATGTTGATAGAGAGCTTTTAAAATTTACTTGGGTTTTTGTTATGTTGTATTTGAAATAGTAAATAAATGCTGATATGTAAGTGCATTTTTTAAAATTATATACAAAAAGATAATTTAATAATCGATCGATTATCGTTATTCTTACAATGTAATAGTTTTGCGTGTGTCTGTAGCAAGGCAGCAGCGAGAACGAAACAGAGAAGACCTTCCTCCCAATTTTCAAAGCAATAGATGTCGAATGACAAAACTAAGGGACGCGTTTTTCTTGTTACCAGAACGAATTATAGTAACAAACCGTTATAAAACCAGCGTAATTAAAAATGTAATAAAATAAATTTGTTAAAAAGTGCTAGAGTTACCGTTTTGTTTTGTAAACACCAAATAACAATACATTTTTATGTAAATTTTTATTTTGTATGGCTTAAATTTAAATTGAAATTTTGCTCTTGATGAGAAATTTAGTAGTAAGTATCATTAAGAACCGTTCAAATAGACGAATATGACTTTAGATATGTATGTATGTATAATAATAATATTATGTAAGTTACTAAAATGTATATTGGTTTATTCTAATTTTCTTTTTTTTTTCGTACTATTAATAATATACTACAAAGACTTAATATAATATAATTATTAAGGTAAATTAGCTTGGGATTCTCTACTACGGTGTCACATACCAACGCGCGCCGCCCGATATGCACGGCGCGTAGTATATGGATGCACAATTTCCCACCTACCTTAATGTGTGTATGAGACATTCACTTGGTTCATTGTTGAGATTATTAATAAACATTATTACAATAAAGCATTCATGGAAAAGTTATTAATCAAACAATTAATAATAAATAATATTTTTAATTATATTTTATTTTACTACATATAAGATATATGTAGTTAAATGAAATTTATATTACATATAAGATTTTTGCAAAATAGGCAGTGAGAACGTAATCTTAAGATACTCCGTTCACCACTTTTCGGAGAGTCTTTGAGCCATTGCGTTTTGATAGACGGAGCATAGCAACGCGCTTTGTCTTGTCATCAGAGCGAGCAAATGAAAATATTCAGTCCTCTAGTGGGAATCTTATCCAGAACCATCGCGTTTATAGCCAGACACTGTGCCGCTACGCCACGGTGGCCTCTCTATATCTCTCTATTTAGATAAGCAGATTAATTTTTATTTATTCTACAGTTTCTAACCACGTGTAAATGTCTCTTTAAATCCTCTCGTATAAGAGCAAATAAAGGGAGCATAGTGTCAAGACACTCGATTTTCCATTTTCAAATCGAGAAAACGTCTGCATTAGATATTATATGACTCGACTCATTAACATGTATGTGAATCTGCACTCACGTCACACTCTTGCAAGCGTGCCGGTTGACTTACACGGTCTGAACGAACTGCGAGTGTATGACTAAAGAATAAAACATAATAAGAAAATAAATAAGAGATTAAATTTTCATACATTGAATTGTATTATCAAATTGAAAATAACATCCGAAGCTCAAGCAATTTAACAAATGAAAGACAAAATATTTGATCAAACTAAATAATCCACAGCTTTTAAATGGAGATCTGTCGTTTGGACTGACGTCTAAAGTAGAGCTAGCTATAAAACTGTTAATTCTATTATACAAGTATATACCCTGTCAATAAGTCCCCGCGAACCGTTCGATCCGCAAATTTAATACACGAACGAACTCGAAACGTATTTGCGACTAAAATATCAATCACAGATAATATTATTCACGTTTAATGCGAAAACAAACCGAAAATTACAGAGATAGAGACGAAATTACTGTAGCGATCGTTGTGTGTAAATTGTCTCTGTGGATTTAAGACGGCTAAGTTTTCCGATTTAAGTTTTGGTTTGGATTCGAATGGGACCGGAGTATTTACGTAACGAAAATCCTTTGCCGAAAAATGAAATATCTTATTGTGTACCGTCTCATTTTATATTTATCAAGTTATATCAAGTTATTATAGAAAGTTGTATAAATATAATTTTGATTTAATTTTTGTTCTTTTTGTCTTTGTGGGCAAAAAGAGACAGTGTAAGTACTTAGAAGTGCTTTACAGATGAATATGCCTTAAAAATTTCATATATTATGATATTATGTTAGCATGGTCATATTTTATTCACTAAACTTTCTTTTTTTTTACTGATAAAGACATAATTGTACTGATAAAGAATTATTGTAGATTTTATATACTAAACTCTTTGTATTTTCTATTATTGCTGAATCCTTGTACAAGTAGGCTATAGAAACCTTGGTAACTTTATTCTTTTACTTTAGTTAAGTCATTAAGTCCAAGGTTCTTGAAATATAAAAAAAAAAACTGGAGGTCCGAGTTTATTCATAGGGTTTTCCTCGATCTAAATAAGTATACAATATAATTTAATACACTATAAACAAACAAGGAACGGAGTCATCCCTCTAAGCTAAACTATTTCATAATTTATTTTTTTCGTACATAATAGGCGGAGAGAAATTAGTGTTAAAACACTCCGTTCCTGAATTTCGGCCGAATTTTCGGAACAACGCCCGTCCCGAGTCACGTAACTCAACGCCGCACTATTCCTACAACCAGAACGAGGAAATCAATTAAAATATTCCATATACATCATGTTTTTTTTACTTGTAACAAAATGATAATTTCTTTTAAATTTGTAACATCTCGCAAGAGCCAACACAAAGTCCCCGTATACACACTGTATAAGTTTTATATTCATACGTCCATAGCGCGTCGGGCGGACGTATGGTACGCCTCGTGCATAATAAGCAACGTACGTAACTTACAATGGAAACAAACTCGAGGAGTGATTTATATATGTGTGTATGTCAGCAATTTAAACTTAAAATTTCTTAGTGGTTACAGACGCGTTCTTTCTCTTTCCAATTTATGTTTAGAACTGTCTTCGAATTTGTTACTAATTTGTTTTAAAAAGTATTTAGTATTTAGTATATATATTTTTTTATTGTACATAATTGAATATATTTATTAATGTAGATTGATGAAGAACTCATATAGAGATTTTTTTAGATTTTGAAAGAATAAGTTTTTAGATTCTGAAAGAATAACTATATTATCATTATTATAAAAAGGGAACTTCACGATTTACCCCCGCAAAGGTACTCTGTCCCCACTTTCTGCCTAATTTGCGTTTTGAATGGAATCAGCGACAATGGAAATATAAATTTAAATTAATATTTCATTTCCTCGAGTGAGGATTGAACCCATAGCCAGTCATGTTTACAGTCTTCAGTTTACACTCTTTGTGCCCCTGCGCCACGAAAAATATACATTTTCACATTATTACATTAAAAATATATTTTTTTTATTGACGTGGCCATGGTATGGCCACTTTATAAACATAAAATTATTAATATTGTCAAATGTGCGGTAACGTGTGTAATATTATATTTATTAATTAAATGTACTTTATATAAGAATACTATTGAAAAATATTAGCGTTCTGCACTTCTTTTACATATAACCTATACGTGTGCCAAATTTCATACTCGACCGTCCGCGCAATTTTCGTAAAAACGGAGTCCAAAATTTTTGCTTCACGTATTAATATATAAAAAAATAATTAAAACCAAATCAGAATCACTGCATCACTGCACTGCATCCCGCACACAGCGGGATAGGCAGAGGGATCTAGACACTCCGTTCTAATGAGAGAGGCAATGCGTGTTCAGTGGCGGAACTCAACGCTGCTCTTAGCCACCACTAAATAATTATTAATATATAGATATGACTAAATTAACATAATATCACCAACCTTATATAATATCTCTTTGACACATCCAAGTGCGTCCCCACATTAAAGATCAATAACCTACGCAGGATGGCACGAATCCGTGTCATACGCCGTAGACGGGGACACCTTATTGTTTTATCCCGATATGGAGTAGGTGTGTGGGGGCGAAGTATTATAATAAATTGTTTTGTTTTTTTTTTAGTTTATATATTAAAGTTTAGTATAACATTTCATGTATAGCAAATCAGGAGATCAAATTTTTAACTTTAATAACTACTTACTACTAATTTGACTATTTTTGATCCTCAAGTTAATTGAACTCTTTTTTTGGTCCAGAATAAAAAAAGCAGGATATATATATTTTTTAATTTAAGAGTATGGTGAACTGCTATGTATCAATGAATGTTGTAGGCTATAAATGGCCACTTAGATTGTGTCATGTGTCATACACAACTCTGTTGTATAAATTTGACCACGCGGACAAAGCCATATAAATATAATGAACGTTTCACTTGTTGGTGATTGAACCCACAACCACTCAATCACATAAATTTTTCGATTTTTTTCTCATATTGGTGTAATCTTAAACGTGTAATAGAAAAACTTTTTCGATACGTCTTTATTATAACGCAATAAGCTCTGTTTTCAAATCAAAAGATCACAATATCAAAATCTACTTACCGTCGAATGTCGTCGGGACCTGAATAAGCAATAGAGATTTACATAGAAAAAATAATTTGGAAATGATATCAGTACCATATTTTATTATTGATATTCAAGAATGTTAAGATAAACTTAAGTATTTCGTGAATTTGTTTACGGTTTCTTGAAAAATATTTTGACAGTATAGTAAAAACTTATATGTATAATACATTCTATTGTACGGCCTTCTTCTTAAACAGCAACGGTGATGGTCTTATCGTGTGCATAAACCATTTTTTTTATTGTATTAACTTTGACTACTTCCCTTAAAATATGTTACTTTATTTTTAAACAGAAGAAAAACACCGTACATTAAGCATTATGTGTATTGGTAATAACTCTAGATTTAGATACATAAATAATACAAAACACTACAGACCACAGTGGCTGTAGCTTTGTTATTTAAATTTAAAAAATGGAATAAAATCGAGAGCTGTAATTAAATTAAAATTTACTGGTCATCATAAAATAATATACATCCCTCAGACATATTGAATACCAAATAAAAACAAATTACTTTATTATTTAAACTTTATTATTTAAAAATAAAAAAGAAAGGAAAATCATAGTTTAGACTCGGAATATTTGGATTTCTTTAATTGCGCGTGTTCCCTAACTACCCCTAAGTGGTTACATGAAACTGCTAAGCCATTTTACATTACACAACAAGATTGGAGCATACCTACACCCCTTTATTATTCCCAGGACGGTCGGTTCACTGCAATGTTGGAACACAGCTAACCGATGCGGGGTTGTATTTGAAATATAGAAATATAAATAATGTAATATACAATGCAAGTCATTGGTATATACATTATTATCGTGTATAAAAATGAGAGACGTAATAAAATCTTATCTGTATCGATCCAGTCTATCAAAATAATTATATATATATATATATATATATATATATATATATATATATATATAT
>DWAO01003698.1:0-13787 GCA_018230605.1 Heliconius congener
TACGACACCACCAGTACCAGGATGATCCTATTCTAGGCCGGGATCACACGGCACTTCACATTGTTATTCAATTCGAAGATCTTAATAATAAAAAAATCTTTTAATACGAAGCTATTTATATTGTTTCTTTTTCTATTCTTCTATGTCTCTCGGATTAAACCACCTATGTATAAAACTCATTGTAAGGTAGGTTAGGTAAAAAAAATATAATCATGGTGGTTATGAATTCGATTCCCATTTAGAAAATTATTATATTTCTCTGAGAGTTGTAATTAACAGATTTCTGAAAGAAAAGGAGGTTATAAAGTCGGCTGTTTCGATTATTTTTTTATTTATAAACTGGTGCTTCCCGCCTGGTCCCATTTAAATTTGGTTCATTTTTACATTTTTAAAGCGTTATTCTACACTTAGGAAAGAAAATACTTTTTTTAGAAAACATACAAAAATTAGAAACCGCGCCACTCAAATTTTGATTACACACAAAACCCGCGCCGCGGATTCAAATCCCGCTACGTTCAATTTTTTATGTTTTCCAAAAAAGTATTATACTTTCCTAACTGTGTAATAACGCTTTTAAAATGTCCAAAAATATTTAATAAATACTATTCTCTCTCGCCAAATGATAATTCTAATCATTTATCTTTGGGTAGCGGAAGTTTGTAAAAAATCTCTCTACAGAGATGGTAGCAATAAAAATAAGTTGGAACTTCTACATAACAATTGCGACGTAGCCCGATGAGAACGTATGGTTTAGTTGTAGTGGATGAGATCCGGTTGAAGTAGATTTTTTTTGTTAAAAAATAATTTCTCTTTCTGTATCACTAAACATAGAAGAGTTCTGTATGGCACATGCCTCATTCAAAGTGGGTACTACACTTGGTCTATAGTGTTACTCAATTAATGAATTATCCAACACAAAAAGGATTCTTGAATTCGAACCTATAATTCTTAACAATAGCGCATTCGATCAAATAGATTCTTCATCTTTATTACAATAGCCAAGATAGTATTAAATATAGTGATTTAATGGTATTACAACGTATAAGCATCAGAGCTGTAGGTTTAAATTCAAAGCAAAATGGTTTTTCCCTTCATCTACAAACTTTACAAAATAAGACTAATAAAATTTTCTTGAAACAAAACTTAACATAACTTTTCTTACGTTTACAGTTAATTTCTGCTAAAACATTGAATATGTAACCGTAAGAAACGTGTTTCACTTGAGTAGTCCAGTTAATGAAGCTTAAGTAAATCCAATTACTCAGTTTCTAATGGCGGATCAAACTAGATTTTTGTTTAAAAAAAATTGTAATTCTCATCTCTCACGGAGTGACACAAATATTTATAGTTTGCATTGTGGCAGTGATACAATATTATTCTGATCAAAATTGAGATCTAAGATGTATTACCTAATAATATTAAACAAAATATATTTTAGGTATTTTTTTTTTCAATCATAAACTAGTTTTTACCCGTGGCTTCTGCCACACCATGAAAAGGAAATAACTAGGAGTTGTGTATGACAGTATAACAAATTACATATTATAAACCGATAATAACTCTAACTACAGATACAGATAAATAGATACAGCTCTATATACACTAGAGCCAAGAAATTTGTCGCGTCTACATACTCTTGTGCCCCAGCGCCACGACTGGCCCCAATTCAACGCGAATATATTTACAGTGTTAATACTAGGGGCACAAAGTGTGACTGTAAAACCGACTGGTTGTGGGTTCGATCCCCATTCGAGATTAAATATTTACTTAATTCCATATTTCCATTTCTTCGCTCTGATGACGAAGCAAATCGCGGCGTTGAGTTCTGCCACTCACCACGCAATGCCTCCAGAATTCGGCCGAAAGTGGGGACCGGAGTGTCTTCACACTAGTTTCCCTCTGCCTACCCTGCTGCGTGCGGGATACAGCGTGAAGCTGATTTGTTAATATATTAATGTGTTGTCTATACACTATAGCCATCCTGGATAACTAGATTATCTAACCCAAAAGTAACTTCCGAAATAAACCAGTACTTCTGAAGATTACCGCGTTCAGCTAACAACAACAACCTTTTCAGCGTTGTGATATAATAACATTATATCACAACGCACAACGAGATAATAACATTATAATTTATAATATTATAAACGTGAAAGTTTTTGAGTATGGATTTTTGTTCCAATTTCACGCAGAAACTACTGAACGGATTTAGATCAAATTTTACAGTAATATAGCTTTTACATCAGAATGACATAGGCTACAATTTGTTTAAAGCTTTGTATAATTTGGTTATCATATAAAAATAAATTAAGCGGACGAAGCCGCAAGATGGTCGCTAGAGCTATAATTATTCATTCGTATTTCCAAATTAAGCTTACCGGCCACGAAAACTCCCTCCCCTTTGGCCAAACTCTTCGCCATCCCTTCGTCTCTCTTCTTTAAAACTCTTTTCACGTCGGACGCTGCTCTTTTTCTTATCATCTGGAACACTTCCCTCTGGAGAACTAAACGTTTCGGGCGCATCTTTACGCGGTGGGGTCAATTGAGCTTTAATCTGTTTTAAGATAATAGAACAATGAAATGTTTTTTCTAATGGAAGACGTCACGTTTAATTTAAAGTCTCTCTCTCTCTTAAAGTCCTCAATAAATACATTATTTATCTAACAACTGGCAGAGATTCAAGAACAAAAACAAATAAAAGTCTTCCTTAGGCTAACTTATCTAAATATATAAATCATTTGAAATGTTTATCTAAACACCTTAGAAGTTTTTTTCTAAATCTAAGTTGTAACAAGTGTATAAGAATTTCAACGTTTGTTTATACTACGGCGAGAACATACGGCTTATTGGCCAGACCACTTCAAGTTCAAGAGTCGCGGCTCTAAATCAGCTTCACGCTAAATTCCGAACACAGAAGGGTTCTTAGCTCCACGATTGGCCTCAAAGTTTTCATATATTTACTAAAGTAAGTATTGTTCTTTCCTAAGTGTGAAATAACAATTTAAAAGTGTAAATAATATTAAATTAATATAATTCTCTCTTATAAAATAATAAATCTAAACAATTATCTTTGGGTAACACAAATTGGTAATGTTTTGTTTTGTCTCCCTACAGAGAATCTAACAACCTAAATAAATTGTCACAAGCATATAAGAATATCGATGTATTATATATATGACTTAGTGATAATGTGTTGTGACAGCAAATGAGAAGTGCTGGTTTAAAGGAATTATATGTTTTCTAAATATGTAGATTAAATTACCTCAGCGTTAGTCCGTGGCTGAGACAGCTGCATCATACGCCGAGCCACATCCAAAGGCGGAGTTACAGTATCATCCACTAGGGACACTAGCATAGTGTCACTGGACAATACACCTATTACGTTTGCCATTAAGGTTTTCTCTAGAGCTATCATTTCTAATTGATTTGATGTTTTAGATTCCACTGGTTTGTTTTCATAGCCCTGGTTAAAATAAAGAGTTTCTATATAAATATTGTATTGTTTCAAATAACAAAGTATAAAAGGTACAGAATTAAGTTTCTCTCACTTTTTTAATAATGCCATAATGAGTTCGAACATGGATATGAGGAAGAGACTATACTGATTTGGCTACCTGCCACAATAATGTTTATACTACCGACTACTACAGATACTTGAGGGATAGTCACAAATTTGGTTATTTCTGCTTTGTTACTTTTGTCCTTATTATTGTTATAATTTATAATTTTATTTAAAAGTTGTTATGTAAAAGAAAGATGATAAAATATTTCATTTATAACTTTATACATATTTTTTTTACTGCTAAGTTATTTGCAAGCAGTCAACTATATAAGGATTTAGTGTAGGTGTCATGTTTTGCCAGATCATGTGCATCCCATTGGTGCAACTTTCTTGGTATTTTCTTGATATATGTATAGTTTTTTAATAAAAGAAATTTAAGGGACATACTTACTTTTAGTGCACATTTTAGGGCTTGAGCTGGCAGCTTGATTAAGTCCAGTGTGATTGTTCTCAAATCATTCACATCAACTTCCTGTTCATTACCATAATCTACATATGCCACTACAACCTTCTTTCCCCTACTACCCCTCACCATGGCTCTGTACCAATTGTCATCATCAGGAAATCTGGCACAGCATACAGAACCTACTGCAAGCTCTCCGGGTGAAGAGCTATTCTCACAGTGAGTCTTAACAGCTGCCATGACTGCATTCAATTCATCAATTTTATCAGACAGTTGAACATAGAATTTTATACAACTGTCTACATAAGAAACTAATACTGATTGTCTACTCCCCAGAGGCAACATATCAATCCATTTAAACTGCAAATTGTCCTTCATATTTACTGTCAATAAATCTAAAACATTTTTGTTGTCTAAAAACAATTCTCCATATTGAATTAATGGTGGTCCCTCAGGTGCCACAACTCTTAATGTCAAGACTTTCCCATTTACCAATTGTTTAAACGCTTCAATCAAGTGCGGACTCTTCTGTAACTTCTTAACACCTGATAGACAGAAGCGCATAGCAAAAACATTTGGTTTCACAAATTCTTCAGGAATGTCAAATATGTCATAATATGAAACCATTTCAGTGTCTCCAAAGTCAACAAAGAATAATTTACATTGAGATCCTGATAAGTTCATGACAATAGCTCTGCATATTATTCGGTCACCAGACATTCTACCTAGGCACACAGTCCCAATCATTGGTGGCTCAGCCAAGCTACTGTGGGGCCTCCTGTTAATGTCATCCATCATTTCCTGCAATTTCTTTGCATCGGATACAAGTTGCACTGCAAATAGCTCTGGACCTTCTTCAGCAAATGATACAAACACTTTGTGTTGAGAATTTACTTCCAGCAATCGGCTTTTGTAGGTAATAGACTTTTTTGGAGACGGTGTTTTATTTGATATTATTGGTGTAGATGGTGGTGTTGCAGGCATTGGAATTGTCATATTTTGAGCGTGTTGAGGTTGGCGGACTGGTGCTCTGAGATTGACCATATTTCTTGATGCTTTATTGGCTAACAATCTTTGACTCACTCCTGATTGAGTAGGTGTTCCATTATATGGCACTGCTACATTTTGATTTATTCGCATTGCTGATGCAGGATTAGGAAAGTTTTGATTGATTAAGAAAGGTACATGCTCCGTAAAAGATGGAGGTTCAGTGAGTAAACTTGGTGACCAACTTGTTTGACCTTGTGGACTATCAGTCATTTGCAACAATAGCACTTCTTGTTTAGGTACAGGTAAAGCTATCCCAAACCTATTAGACACTAGATGAGTCGAAAGATCATTTCCTTTAAACTGAATTGATATTATGGATAAAGTACGTGTTTGCGCTTCCACTGTTGCTGGGTATTCAGCATAACATAGTAGGCTTTGAAGTTTTAAAAGTAGAGGTTCGTCCCATCTTCCAGAGGGATGCATTACGCGAGACAAATAATAGTCAGTTGCCTGACCTCTTAATTGTAAAAACATTGGATCATAACTATCTAAGAAACGTATAGTACTTAACGATATTATGTCTTTATTACCATAATCAATGAAATGAACTCCAACTAAGCCAGTGGCCAGGTTTGTTGTGCTTATAATTTTAGCTCTGTAATACGTTCCATCTTTATATTTCGCGGCACAAATAATACCTTCGTGAATAGCTGCCGGGGGCACCGCTCCTATACCCTTTTCTAAATTTTCCCTGGCCGTTTCAAATAAACTCTCAACCATTAAAGAAGATGCCTGATCAAGTTGTCCACTTATCTTCAGAAAATGTGCCTCACCATCAACATGAGTAACATAAAGCCGAAAGGGTCTTTGAGCTTCTGATGGCAAAGCCATTGTAAAATCACTTAATAACGTTAGGCACTTGAAATAAAAAATTAAATATTTCTTAACATTACTCTTATTAGAAATTAAAGTACGTATTTCACTTTAGACTGTTACAGCTTCAGTCAACAAAAAATGCACTTTCTTTTCCGTTTACGTTTTCATTTAACATGGCGATTAGCAATTGACGAATCGTTTTCATATTTTTAATTTGTCTATGAATCAAAGAAAAAAACCATAACATTATTATTCATCTGTAGTACGATTTTTGAAATGCATCAGAAATTCCACAGATTAGAAATAGAACGTCAAATCTTATTTTTATAATAGCGCTAATATCAAATGTTATGAAAATCAGTACGGTATAAGGGATATTCAAATTTAATAAATCATAACAAAATAATGTAAAATAAAAAGAATATTATAAAAAAAACAAAACACCTATAAAATTTAAAAAAAACAAGGAAAAATTTGAAGAATTTTAATGGACAATTGGTTGAAGAAAGGTTGTTGATCCTAATTAGTTATTTTTATTCTTTTGAATTTTATATAATCGGGTTTTTTGTATTTGTGTATATATATATATAAATATATATATATATATGACCCGTTTTGAGTGATGCTTTTTCTTTCAAACACGGCAACGGTCCTCCTTACTTATATCCTGCATATATTATGTCAACTATAAATTAAAATATAGTCAACCTTCAACAACATAAATGTGAAAACCAACCATCATGACATATATGTCAATGTTGGTTGGCTCATCAACCAAAGACAACATGACATAAATGTCAAAGAAAAATCTAAATCCTTGTCCAAAGGCGATTGTTTTGCAACTATTTCTTTCTCTTATCCAAATTTAATAACATTTCATTATCGGAATCCTAATATGTAATTTTATCGTTATTGATTACAAGACGCTGCGAAAACAGTACAATGTTAGGTATGTTATACTTAACATGCACTGAACTTGCAATATAGATTGTGATAGTTTTGTATTGTATATTTTTTTATGATGAAATAGAAATATTAAGGAAAATTCAAGATGATTGAAACTTGTTCAAAACGATGTATGTTATTAGGAACAATTCTCTTAGGAGTGTAAGTATTTGATTGTTTAAGTGTAAGCATTCAGAAAATATTGAAGATTTACAACATATGCTTTAGATATTTTCTTTATTATAATAACATTATACGTAAATACATTACAGATTAACCATTGTGATTCTAATACTGGAGTCACAATTGGCAGACACCCTCTCAGGTAGTCAAAGAATGAAGAACAAAACATTTCCAACAGAAAACAACTCAACTTGTTGGATGCATCAACCATATACAATTTTAAGTGAATGTCATCCTTGTTCAGGTACACTTATATATTTAAATTATAAGAAGAGGAATTCTTTTATATATATGTATAAAAATATTGCAAAATTTCTCTTTTTATATTGTATCTCAGACTAGAAGGATCTTTTATAAATTATATTTTTTTAACTCATTTTATTTCAGACTTTGAAATAAGAAGTAAAAGTATTGGTGTATGTATTCACACAAGCTTTAAGGAGATTCTTAAATGTAAAAATGGGGAAACTGTTACAAGAAGGTTTGTGAATGTATTATAATACCA
Source organism: Heliconius congener (assembly GCA_018230605.1). Taxonomy (NCBI): domain Eukaryota; kingdom Metazoa; phylum Arthropoda; class Insecta; order Lepidoptera; family Nymphalidae; genus Heliconius; species Heliconius congener. The sequence continues at coordinate 7,465 of DWAO01003698.1, forward strand.
TCCAATTGCATTATTTTTGTATTTCATATTGTGTGAATAAATTGACTCAAAATTATACTTTTTAAAAATATATTTATGAATTGGGATTGGTTTATTTATATTGTAAATAAATTACTCAATCTAAAAGATTATTTTACTGTACAAACAAAACTTGTAATTTTGAAATACTTCTCTTACTAAAGATATTCATTTTAAATTGCAAGTCTTAAGCTGAACTTTGCATTTGTTTGAGTGATTGTGAAAGGTTTTTAAAGAATACAATAAAAAAATAATAAAAAGGGCAGGGCAATCCCAAAAAAAAATCCACTTAGATCTTGCAGACTGTATATGACTAAAAAAATATGTACATGCAAGTTGACAATAAATGAAATATATTACAAATGAATAATATATATATATATATTCATTTTTTATTTCCATTTCAGTTGTGATCGAGTTGCTTTTTTGGAAGAAAGAGCATACTGGAAATTTACCATCTGGTCTTTTGTAATTGGAATGGCTTCATCATTAGCTGTCATGTTAAGAATGAGAGTCCTCAATCACAGAGCTAAGAGAAGAGCTCGCCAAGTATTAAGTAATGGCTCCATTTGAAATATATCTTAATTTTAAATTATAATTATTAATGGATGTAATATATTAAGATAGTAGTTAAAAATGTATTTAAAAAAAACATAATTTATAGCAATAAAAAATATATTCAACAATGTATAAAAGGCAGCAATGGTTTTCAATTAATACTGATCAAATAGCATTTTAAGGAGTTCACTTATTACTTTAACATTCACACTGTTTCCTAGTAGTCTATAACATTGTTTTAATGTAATATTGTCAGGGAATGAATAATATTGTGGAAATGACATTAGAGATGAAACTTCAGTGGGAGTAAAAAATCTCAATTTCATGTTTTTTATTGTATTTATAAATTCTTCACTTCCAACTTGGTGCATGTTGGCTTCTTTATAATAATCACATATTTCTTCTGGTTGTAAATCAGTGTACACAGAACCAGTGCCTTCAACATAATGTGTGTAAGCTTTAGTGAAACAACAAGATCTTTTTGATTCTTTATAACAAATATCCAATACATTTGCCCATTTTAACAGTTTGTCACTTACTAAAAATGTATCTGGAACATTATTTTGAATAATTTCCTTTAAAGCAAAAGGTTCGCTATAATTTTTTGGCAAGCATTTTATCTAAAAATAAAGCAAATAATTATATATTACTTTTAAAAAAATACAATAAATAGTAGTAGTAGTAAATTGTGTAAAATCCTTACTATTTCGCCTTTTTCTTTTGAATGCCACTTAAAAATATTTCTTCTAGCTAAGCAGTAATAGCGCAGTCTAGAGTTAGGTACTCCAACACTAGTAGGGTTTAAAAGATATTCTTGAAAGTCAAAATTACATTCTTTTAATTTATTTACAAATAAATTTCTTACTGTAGAACATTCAAATCCCTTAACATTTTCCATTAATATATAGTTAATTTTGTCTAAGTGTCCCAGTAGGTTTATAAAATATATAAATGAATTAGTTCTGGGGTCATTTTCATCTAGATATTTTCCATTTCTAGAAAATGGTTGACATGGAGGTGACATAAGTACAGTGTCAACATCAAGTTCGCCAATTTCTTTTGCAGTTAAAGACTGAATATTTCTGTTTATTAAATGAATACCAGGAAAATTGTGTTTATAAACATCGTTTGCTACATTATTAACATCAACGGCCATCATTATTTCACCTTTTAAGCCGGATTCTGCAATTATTAAAATGTTGATTACTTCAGTACATATTTTTTAATTAATAGATACGAAATTCAAAGTACCATTCCATGCACAATGCATGCCACCGATTCCACTATAAAGTTCTAAGATTTTGTGTTTCATTTTTATTATTGAATAAATAAACAGATAACAAAATATAATAATAAATAATATATAAAACTTTAAGTTAGTTCTTATCATTTATAAGCTAAAACGTGATACCCTATGTGCAAGTGTGTAAATGTCAAATTGACGTTGATTGACGTTTGCTATCTACGTAATTTACAAGGTTGTTCTGAAATTGTTTATATATATTTATTGGTTAAATTGTATAGTCATTTTATAAATTTGTTTTAATGATTTTACGAACATACCAATTTTACTCTGCACATTTAAACAAATTAATTCTCAATTATTTAAACGTATTAAGTAATTGAAAAAAACATTGTAATTTTTATTGTCATTCTAAGGCAGGTTTGCAGTTGAATGACCTTGGTTTCGGCAGTTATGGCGGAACTAAAGCAGTGTAAGGACGTGTTTAATGTCAGAAGTGATGAAAATGCCGACTCAAAAGATAATGTTTATCTCGAAGAAACATTTTATATTCTTTCTAAGAAGAAGTCTGTATTTCGTGTCAGACTTACATCCAATGGATTGTCATTAATTAAAGAAACCGATACTAGTTCAAGAGAACAAACGATACTTCTGAAAGATATCATTGGTAGTAAATGTATGAGAAGCAAAAGGCGGCGTGTCGGAGGAGGCTCTTGTGTCTGTAGTTCTTTTGTTGGAAATCAACAACTTAAGGTGGTAGATGAAAACAGTGGCGACCTTGATGAAAGCGATATCAGTGCGTATCTTTACATTTACGCTTATAATTTAAAGCGCAGCCGCCGCAGCCTGAAACGAGAGAGAACAACAATAACATTGCGATTCAGATCTTACGATAAATACGAAGACAATAATAGGGAAGCGCAAAAGTGGAGGACTACAATAAAATGTTTACTGGCAGATCAACCGATATCCCATACCTTACCTGTCAATGAAAAAAAAATTTTAATACTTTTAAATCCAAAGTCGGGGCCTGGGAAAGCTAGAGAACTCTTTCAAACTAAAGCGGCACCTATTCTTCAAGAAGCCGAGACTCCTTACGACCTTCACATAACTAAATATGCCCAGTACGCTCGTGAATTTGTGCGCACAAGAAATGTTTACGCTTGGCGCGGAATTGTGGCTGTAGGCGGAGATGGAGTCCTTTTTGAAATTCTTAATGGAATGTTTGAGCGGCTGGACTGGCAGCAAGCTCTTGCTGAAGTGCCATTAGCTATAATGCCCTGTGGCTCAGGCAATGGCCTGGCTAGGACTATCTGCCATCATTATAAGTAAGTAAATCATCCATATTTTTTTAGACGTATATATTAAAAAGTATGTTTATTTATTTTGTTCTCAATTAATTACTGACTGTAAGTACGATGGCTTGTGAGTTTGATATGCACTGGAGGAAATACATATTTTTATTTAATACATATTTTTATTTCTTCGCTCTAGTGTCGAGGCAAAGTGCGGCGTGGAGTTTCGCCATGCAACACGCAATGCCTAAAATTCGGCGGAAAATGGACGACAGAGTCTAGTCTATGAATACTAGGCTCCCTCTGCCTGTCCTATTGTGCATGAGATAGTGTGATGTTAAAAAAAAACATTATTTTTGTTTGTATTTTTATTTGTGTGTAATTAATTAAACAATTTTAGTAATATTGTATTTATGTAAGTTTCATATGTGTGTACATATTCATACAAACTTTTAGTTACCATTATAAAATGAATCCCATAATCTGCATGATACAGCATAATATCTTATGATTACTTGAAATTGTAGTTTTAAATTGAGGCAAGCTACATGAACCTGATCACATTTTTTCTTACTGCTCTTATTGAAATCTTTTGAAACATACCTTCTAAATTAATACAAGTTCTGTATCAAAATGTCTCGGAAAAAATCATTCAATAATTTATTATAAACAATAATTTTATCTTATTTTTGAAATGTTCATATATATATGCAGATGATAATTCCTTTAAAGTAATGATCCAATTGACACTAATAACCTTTGATATTTAAATATGCACATACTTATTTAGAAAACATATAAAAATTTGAATGTAGCGGGATTTGAACCCGTGCGTCCTGGAAACCGAACAGAATTTTTATATATATTCTAAATAAGTATTTTTCTTTTCAAAATGTGGATTAACACTTTGAAATTGTTAAAAATAAATATGCACATATTTTTAACATAACATTGCATACCAATGTAGTACCACTTTTTAATGTCCCTTGCTCTTGCGAGGGATGAGGACTTCACCTCTTTCTTTTTCTTTATCAATTTAATTTCGAGACTAAGTCTTCTTCTTGACAGGAACTAATCATTCTTTATACCTCATATGGCATGGTAGATAGAGTTAATCTAGTGTAAGATACTCTAATGTCTGTTTTCCGAATAACAGATATAGTGAGTTTAGTGGTGGAACTCAATGCCAAACTTTGTCTTGTTAGAGTAGGGAATTCAAAGTGGGCATTGTTCGATGCCCACTTTAAATTACTAATCTACAATTTTCAAGCTTTCCTGTCCCTCTACAATACATTTTCTATAAATATTGACTTATAATATATAAAGTAATAATAGTAAATTATTATTAGTATTTCAACATTCCCACATTTTTATGTATGAAATATTTATTGTTTACAATAGGACTATTTTACATTATAATTTAAAAGTATTTATGTTTGAAGGTTGGCTGTTAATTTATCCTAAAATATTTATGTAAATATTTTTTAAAGGAATTATAATTTGGCAAAAAATACTATCATACTCATTTTATATTTGATTTGATATTACTTTTATTTTATGTATTAAATATACATAAAAAATTATCACTACACGAAGTTTTTAAGCTAATGGGTGTATGTCAATGCCTTTAAGCTTTCAAACCTTAATGGCCAGATGAGGCAGTTGCAGGTTTCTTTCATGTCAAAAAATGTATGTAGAGCAAAGCAGCTCACACTTCTTGTAGCAAGGTAAACACGGTACCTAGTTTTAAGACACAATCCCATTTTTCGTCCAATTTTCGCATTTTGCGTGTTGAGGGCCAAAACTAAACGCCGCGCTCTGTCTACAGAGTGGGGAAATGAAAATAATTAAAATATTCCCTTGAGTATGGGTAAATTGCGTTTAGAGTTAGAAAATGTGGTACGACGGCCTCATGTACATATACGAGACTAATTTAAATATACGAGATACTTTAAAATGTCCAACAATGTCTTGTCAAGGACATGCTCAAACCGTGTAATTGTGTTTCACGTGTTTGTATAACTGTAAGATTTTAACCACTTAGTGCTTAAATGTGCGCTATGTTTATGAAAATATTTAAAACATTACCTTTCGTTAAACACAAAAACTATAAAATGAAGACTATAATTACCAAAAGTTTTATATTTTTGAATATATTACAGGAGGTATTCTTATGCTCTGTTCTGCATAATATAATAGAATTGAATAATAGCTTGCTGTATCCACTTTTAAAGATGGTGCATGTAGACTTAAATTTATTTTGTATTTATTTTCTTGTCTGAACCTAATAAATAAATAAATAAAAAATAGAATATTGAACAAAAATTAAATAGCAATTTATATTCACATGTTTTTTTTATTATAATCTCATAGTAACAAGTACCGGGTTAGAGTAGTATCAAGATCTCATCAGTTATGGATTAGGTCGTGATAGTCACTTATATTATCTTTCTAAAAAAATCAATGTATATAAAAAATATTTGTAGTACATTTTTTATTTCAATACATTTAAATATTTACTATATAGGGTTTTATCTAATAAGAAACGCCTTGATATGATAATATCTTACGAATTTTTTTAATGTAGGTACTCCCATCTTTTTCGGTAGAACCGCAGACCAGGTTCTACCTCATATTTACTTACTAAATACATATAAAAAAATATAGCCACATAGCTTGTTGCGGATTGCTGTTTGCTTATTATAAAATAACCTGTAGACATTTATAATGAGATAAGCGTGTAAATATCTGTATTTTTTAATACACTTGATAGTACATATCCGGGAGAACGTGTTGTTATTGATTTAAAAACTATACATGTGTTCTTATTTTCATTGATTTTCTATTTTTATTTCTCAGTCTTTTTCTGTTTTTCTTATCTCGATGATATTATTGCAATGTTATGTTAATATATATTTTTTATAGAGATCGTGTATTAAATGTACTAGATGTGTATACGTTATTCACACAGTATACATTATTGCAGACAGTAACTTATCAAGTTTGTAAGATACAGTAAAACTACGGAAATAAATTTTTATATTCCCGCTTTACACCCGCAAAGAGTACGCTGAGAACCTAGTGTTACCAACATTTTAATAAAGGGTGTTAAAAGTTTACTGTTTTATTTTTTATGAAAATCCTTGTGCATAATTATTTGCCGTGTGATCCCGGCCTAGAATAGGATCATCCTGGTACTGGTGGTGTCG
>DWAO01003699.1:0-13787 GCA_018230605.1 Heliconius congener
CTATACATGGTGTATGTAGCTTTACCATATCAATAGTTCGGACATTAGGGTGCCGGCCACCGCGGGCTTGCGAGCTACGTAGTACCAGAATAAATAGAAGCACTAGCACGGCTGACGGTGAAATATTACTTGCCAAGAGCCGTGGATAGCGTACAAGAATTTGTAATGGTATTACAATATAAATATATGCTATGTTTCTTGATGTCTGTCCGATATATTTATTTAGAAATCGAGTTTTGTGGTTGTGAGTTTTTCTGCTTCGGTGACTAAAATTAACCAAACTTAAATTTAAGGCACTACTCTTAACTACTAAACCGAAATGTTTCAAATTTGAGTGCAAAGTCGAGAATGGCGTACCTCGACACTAGGTTTTCTCTACCTATCCTATTATGCAGACGAATCGTAAAATTGGAAATATTATAATAATCATGAAAAATACTCATTTCCACGAGTAGGTACCGAACCGGTACTTTTACATTCAAATGTTCAGATAGTTTAAATTAACGGTAATGGGAGAACGGAATGACTTATCACTTTAAAAAATTAATGGCTGTGTAAGTCATTTAAATTTTTGATTATATTAGACTAGTGATCGCGATAGAGCATCTACTGAGGCAGAATTCAGGTTAGGTGACAAAACTCAATACCGCGCTTAGTCTTGCCAGAAAAGGAACATAAAAATAATTCATTCCCATAAGTTAAGTTACCCCAACCCCCATCCACCCACAGCCATCGCACTGTCTTTGTAGCTTCATATTTTGTTATTACGAAAATTAAACCACAGCAAAATATCGTAATTACGTTTTTAAAACGCTGTAAGTAAAACTATAAAAGGTTTTATCTAAAATATTTTCATCGAGATAATGAGTGAAGATAGCTTTGACTATAAAGAACGGTAAGTTACCTATTTCATTTGTTGTTTTCTCTTAGAACGTAGTGCACAAAATAAACATGAAAACATAATACAGTCTCTTTCGGAATTTTTAATTTACACGCCGACACGACGCTCCAATATCCGGCGAGGCTATCGTTCAGAACGGATTCGCTAAAATAATATCACATTGAATTAAAATAATTAACAAATTCTCGTAAATAAATATGTAGTTGTAAGTTTTAAATTTAATTTCTATGAGGCCGTCGTGGCCCTGTGTCACAGTGTCTGTTTGTAAGCGCGACGGTTGTGGGTTTGATTACTACTCGGAGGTATTAATTATTTTCATTTTCTAGGAAATCATTTTAAAATTAAAAAAAAATATGAAGTAAAAGCGCGGCTTTGACTTCACCGTCACGCACGCATTTTTTTGATAATTTCATAGAAAATGGGGAAAGACGGGGTGTCTTAACACTAGGTTCCCTCTGCCCTTTTATGGATATATACAGGATACAGCGGAATGCTGAAAAAAAAATGGATATGGTTTTCTCTTATAAATTTTAGAATTCATCTTGAACGATATAAAGATCGGACGTCAGTAACATATTTTCGTAAGGAAAATGCAGAGTAACAACTGATAAACGTATGTCAAATAAAATATGCAAAAGTATACATAGCGTTGCGTTCTTAACTCTTTATAATAAATTCTACAAAATTTTTGCAATAACAGAAAGTATGTTATCTTTATATATTGTAGAAATTGTAACCAATCGTCGTCTGCATATGAAAAATATATGAGAAAAATTATTATATAGTTTATAATTTTTTTCTTTATTTGTTAGTTTGTCTGTGCGTTTATGCACCTTAATCTCAAAAACGGCTTAACCGATTTAATTCCAGTTTACATTATTACATTATAACAAGCATTCCTCAACATTTAATGTTTGTTTCATTAACATTGGTTCTACACGAAAGTAATCTAATTTGTAAATAATTGTTTGTTGAAGCGAGCAAAGCCACGTATAAAATATAATCGGTAAGCTATTTTACTTGCATTTGGCTTTTTTTTTGGCTTCACGCTGTATCCCGCATATAACAGATAAGGTATTCTAAACCTAGCTTTAAGGCACTAAATTTCCCACGCACCGCCCGGGACCACGTTGTCTAACCAAGAATGCTATAATTTGTAATTATAAAAAATATAATTACATTATTACACTGCATAGTAATCTCAAATAAATATCCATCTCTACTTACAAAATATGTAAAATTATCGTAGATATCAAAATCAATTTAAGTAGTTAGTTTATTAATATTGAACCTATAACCAAAAACGAGCACGAACTCCACGCACAAAACACCCCGGGTATAATTTAGAAGCATTTCTATATGAGTTTATTAACATTTCACATCAGACAAAGAGAAATTTGCATACGCCTTGCATATTCCTTTTATAGCCTTTTACATTTTCCATCTCTTTTAAAACGAGCCTGCCTTTGTTTCTTTTAGATCATTCAGTCATTCTATTATCTGAACTCTATCCTCTGGTATTATAGCTTATATCATACGTCATTTAAAACGCGGTGGTTTCAAAATTTTATGCATAACCCACCCATCCCGTACGTTCCGTATTCCCCGCTGTCTGATGCAGAGGCCGCAGCCACGTCAAAATATCGTTATACATTCAGCCAGCGTCGTCGTGAAACGGTTTTGACAGCTGGTACGGCATAATAGCGTGATATTCGATGACAATATGCAGATCGAGTCTTGCTTATGTTATTACGGCATCTAAGATGGAAGTTCAGTTGCCTTTTGCGCGTGTTAAAGTTATTTTAATGTGTTTTTTTGTATTATTGTTATTATTCCGTTTATCACGAACCGCTCAGTTTTCAAAACATTGCATGAACTCAACGTTGACCTTCTTAGCAAAGCGAGCAAAGAACAAAAAAAAAACTCCTTTGAGTAGGAATCGAATCCAGAAATTTTATATTCGGTAATTATTGTTAAGTAAAATTTCGTTGTGCATGTAGTTTTGACAGTCAGGATGGCATAAAATAAAGTGTCTTGCGAAAATTATTTCGACGTAGACGTCGAAATAATTTTCGACGAAAGTTCGGCCCCTTTTACGCGCATTAGAGCTTTTTCAATGCGTAGTGCATTGAAAAAGCTCTAATGCGCGTAAAAGGGTTAAGTTTTTAGTTTTTTTCCCTTAACTTATTTTGACTTTTCAAAGCTTGTTTTTGTACTTGTTTAATGTAAGTGCAGTTTATAGAATGCACGAAATTGTATGGAAAGGGTTTACCTTTTATCTGTTATGAAATTTTGTTTTAATGTTTCGCCAATTAATTCTTTACAATAAATACAAAAGTGTTTTTTTGGATGATCACTTCCTCATGAAAGGGAATTTTGAATAGACGCTTTTAATATGCACCGTATCAAATACGGGTGGCCTCTAGTATGTAAATACTATATAAAGTACTAGTATCGCAGGACAACATGTGTAGGGCTGGAAACGCGACAGGTTGCGCCTACGATTCTCACACGAGATAGTGAAATATTTAATGTTCGCTCGTCATTCCGGCAGAGAAACAAAAACGCAACGTTGAGTTGCGCCAATCAACACGCAATGCCCATCGAATTTGGTGCAAAATTGAGAAACGGAGTGTCTCGACAATATTTAAACAAATGCCTAATGCTATAGTTTTTGTATTCTATTAAGATATAAAAATGCTGATATAAGTGAAAAATAACTACGTTTTTATGTAAGTACACAAATCGCTTTGCTAATAGTAACACTCACGCTATGAAATGCACTTTACATGTTCAAACTCCTGCATTACTACAGGTACGTTTATGATAGAAATGCAAACCACAATAGACGTGATATAGGTATTTTTGTAACTTCATACTGCATTCTGCACATAGCAGAGTAGTCAGAGGGAACCTGGGAACCTGAAGTTAAAATACTTCCGTTTTCGATATGTAAAAAATTTTTAAGTACGAAGAAATAAGTCTCTTAAAATTTAATTAATTATTAAAACAACAATACATTAAATTGTACTATATTTTTTATTCTACAGGTAAATGTTATATCTTTGATTGTAAATGTTATAACATCTTCTTATAATCTTGAATTTAGAAATTTAAAATAAAAACGAAAATTAGTCTCGAAACAATATCAGAATTTCTTACATATTTACAAAAATAAAAGTATTTAAAGAAGCATTCCAAGCTTCTCCACATATAAATAACCGTCTACATGTTATTCGTACTCTATACAGCGTTGAGTTCATTACATAATCTCACCTGCGTCTGGTTTCGCTCAGATAGTACTCGGGACGGGCTACTGTTTATTTTATTAAGACTGCTAACATACACTTTCAAAGCAAGTAATCTAAGTTATTATTATTCTATTGAGTATTAAGCTTTTATTTGTTAATTGATATTAAAATGGGAGAGTACATTTTATGCATTAGAAACATTTAAGGTCATTTTTATTTAGTTTCACATTTTTTTTAGCTTCATGCTTCATCCCGCATGTAGGGGGGTTGACAGAGGGAGCTCAAAGCTGAGATTCTCCGCTCCCCACTTTCATCTGAATTCTAGAGGCATTGTGATTGTTGATTGGCGGAATTCAATTCAAATTGGAATATTAAATATTTAATTTCAGTGAGACAGAATCAAACCCACTATCGTTACGTTCACAGTAGCACGCTTAAAGCCACTGCCTGCGCCACGACACGACGACCTCCTTTTTCTAAATGATTTTTTTAAATTTAATATATTACTACGTATAAATAAATGCGTCAACCTCCCAAAAACTAAAAAAAAATACGTACTTAATTTATGATATGATAAAAAATTGTGTTTACCATAAACAAATTTAAGCGAACACAAAAAACAAAATATATTACAAAGAATAAAATATTCCATGAATTCGATATCGATATTAAAATGCAAATAATAAGCTAAAATATTCACGCTATTACAACAAAACCCGATGCAATCGAGAAACGCGAGTCGATATCGATAACTCACGACGAACGTCACTGTAAATCAGCTGCGATAGTGATGCCCACGTGCTAACGAGATAATCGATGTATTCTAATGTCGTTTTGTTTATTTGTATAACTTCACAGTTATATTTTTTTTATATATATTGTGTTTTTTAGCTTCAGGGATACAGAGATCCTGGGTACTACTGTTTCCCACTTTCCGCTGAATTCTTGAGGCATTACGTGTTGCTTCGTTACCAGAGCGAGGAAAAGAAAATAATGAATAAGTTCATTTCTTCAAGTGGTAACTTGAACGTTGAATCCACACCGATGACGTTACATTCGTACGTTTTTGTTCCTGTGCAAAAAATCAAGTAATCAATAATCTAAATATCTAAATCAATTAAATATAATTTTAGGTAAGATTATTTAAAGCAAGTTTACAAAAAGAAGCATATAAGTATATATTTCTATATTGGTTCAGAATTTTAAAATAATATTTTTATAGAAACAAAATATTTTTCTAAATAGTAAATGGAAATTTTGCTTCGAAAGAAAACATAATATACTATGAAATTAAGAGCAGCGTAAGACTTCGTCCAGATAAACTATGTATGGAATACCCGTAGTTTCCGGAAATGAGCGTAAAGCTCAACTTTCTGATGCTGTAAGTTACAAAGTTTCAAAGTTCTTTATTTATGATAATGCTTAAGCTGATGCGATTGAATATAATGACAATTACAAAATTAACTTCACGCTGTATACGGCACACAGCAGGGTAGGCAGAAGGAAGTGTTAAGTGGCGGTACTTAACGTCGCGCTTTGTCTTGACACCAGAGGGAAACAATCCACAACCGTTTACAGACACAATTTGTGATCCCGCGCCACGACTGGCCTCAGTTACAGAATATTGTTTTATTTAAATTCCTTTACCATAACCAATCTAATTTGTTCACAACTGTACGCGTATACACTTTTTTTAGTAAAGATTAAAAAAAAACGCATAAAAATTAAAACATAGCAACGGGACTTGAACCCGCGTTTTTTGGAAACTGTCCAGGCGCTCTGATTACTAAGCCATACATTCTATGTTACGTTAATTTCTTTAGTTAAAGTTACTAAAAAGGATTTTTTCTTTATTTAGTAAGAATGGTACAACACTGTGCTAAAAAGTGCGTATGTAGTTTTACTTTAATGAACGTTGATATCAAAAGGTTTCTTTTAAATCCTAGCATAAAAATAAAAAATATATTTATCAAGAAAATAATCCACAAGACTATCTTTTCTACCAATTAACTGCAGCGTTCAGCTCGAACGAGAACTCCACCGGAAGCTTGATGAGACGACATAAACGATGTCCACTTAATAATAAAGTAGTTAAATCAAATAGACGCTGCCACTGCATCCAGCATTTATGACGTTTGGCAGACTTCCACCAGTTATTGTGCAACCAGGTTTTACGAGAGGAATGCATCTTGTTCATGCTGCAATTTACATACATTTTTATTGCGATACGGCCGATTTTATATGCGCTATGAGTGCAGTGATATTTGAAAATGTTATCTTTAAGTGGAGTTTAGATTGGAAGATTTGTTAGAACAATTTCATATTTTGTAAGCCCATTGTAAGTCCGAGCCGATCTGACTGTAAAAACGACGGTTCTGCTTTGGTTGGTTTTCATTTTTTAAAATATTATGATTAAGCGGGTCATCTGATATTAAGTGATTACCACTACCCATGAGCATTTACAGCACCACAGGAATCATCAATGGTTGATGGCTTTTAAGGAATTTATTGATCCACCCTTGAAAAGACTAACAGCACAGTTTTGTAGGAACAAATATGAAGATTGGTGGTTACACAATTTGAAGGTCTGTGGAAAGAACAATCTGGTATAACGGTAACGGCAGTTGAACTGTGTCAGGCACCTAGTTGGTAAGTTTGATACTGCTTTCAAGGCCGTGCAGTACGGTTGCGTTGTGGCTAATGCTTGGGGACGGTGTGTCTTAAGTTTCCTCATTCCATCGTGTTGTATGCAAGCGAGATACAGCGTGAAGCTACAGTAACAGTCTTATTAAATCGGAGTTCCAATATCCGAAAGTAATACAAAAATAATAACAAAGCTACATTCCTAACAAGAAACTAATGTACTACTGTACGAACGATGATGACCTAACCTTTATTTGACATTAGATGCCAGGAAAGGTCACTCGCGATAATCCATATCGCAAAAGCTCTAAGCAACGCCAAACATAGTAAGCTCACTCACTTGGTTAAGAATAACGTAAGATATTATTTCTGTGCTTATCTATCCCGACTTATAGAGAGACTCCTTAATAGTTTTATGAAGAAATTAATTTATATATTGTTTTTGCTAGGACGGTTGATCTAAGGAAAAGGTTTACTGCATATATCAGATTGTGCAAGCTGTAGGGCTATCGGTTCGTTTAGGTTGGATCGTAAAGTTTATGCTGAAAGATCGTAGCGTTAGGTAGGCGCATCTTTCTCTCTGGCTACCTCGTTAGGGATACAGCGTGAGGCCTAAAAAAATATTCATCTAAAAAGGATCATGCGGATTATCATTAAATCATAATACCCCCAACTTCTTAGGATATTATGATATATCTTACATAAACGATGTTGAGTATCGTTACTTAACACGCAATATTTCAAATTCTGGAAAGTAGAAGACGCAGTGTCTTCACAGTAGGTTCTATCTATCTACTTTATACGAGATTAAGCATGAGGCTAAAAATAGACATTTTACAGTTTTGCTAGTCAAAGAACGACGTTCTATTTTGCGATAATAGATTAGTATACTTAAATGTTAAAAAAAGATATTTTTTTATAGCTTTCTTCTCGCAAAACACATATATATTATATCATAAATATGATAGTGAGTGGCGGAACTCAACGCCGGGCTTTATCTTCTTAACAGAACAAGGACAAGAATATAATCAACTCCCTCGAATGGAAAGTAGTGGGTTACTTAAAAACTTTTTTTAAATTTAAACAAAAAAAGGGCATTAGATTGACATATTGATTTTTATCCAAGCAAATTCAATCCACCATCATTGGTAGTCACTCCTACTCAATAAATAAAAAATAACTTTCACATGTAATAGTAATAAAAGTTGTTTCCACACTATATATAAGTTATTAAAAAAAAACATGTAAATTGGCATCGAGCCACCGCTACGGACGCGTACACACCGACCGTGAAATCGCTCGGTTGGCTGTCGCCATATAAACTTATTGCTTTTATTTTTTTTATAGCAACACGCTGTATCCCGCATATAGCCAGAGTATGCGGAGGGAATCCCAAGTTAAACTATAAACTTTTTGTTTTTATTTATTTACTTTTATGTTGCATGCAGATACGATACGGAGGCATGTATCTTTTTATCACTTTGAGTAAAATGAAAAGGTTTATGCATTCTTCAATTTAAGCTCGGTAAATCAGGACCCTATTACTAAGACTAGTAATAAAAATCAAATTAAGAAATCAGCTTCACGCTGTATCCCGCACACATCAGGGTAGGCAGAGGAAACCTAGTGTTAAGACACTCCGTTTCCTACTTCCCGCCTTTTAGAGGCATTGCATGTTAAATGTTGAAACTCAACGTCGCGCTTTCTAAGACTAGTAATAGGGTCCCGATAATAGTAGAAATGGTAAGATAGTTAAAATTTTCACAGATGATGTATTTCTGTTGCCTATTCTTTTTGTTGTATTATTGTTGTAATATTGCACTAAACGGGCTTCGTTTAACGTTGAAACCTTAAAAATTTAACACTCTATACTAATCTTAGAATTTAGTGAACATTCTTTGAGTTTAAAAAAAATTAGAAACTGCCTTGGCTTCAATTAGATATTAATACGATTCGTCCCTTTAAACCTTACCGATCTTACATACTGAACATAAAGTCTGTGACTGTAAACCTAACAGTCAGATTTTATAATAATTTCGAGTTCCGCTATTCAACACGTAACATCTCGAAAATTAGGTGGAAAGCAACGTAAAGCTAAAAAAAAATTTCAACTAGTGACTTGCACCCAACACACCACTCTCATTGTGGTATTTTACAACTGCGCCATGAAAAGATCTTGGTTGAGAGCTAGAAATGTTAGAATTACAACAATGTAGGCAAATCTAAACTACTTTCGCCACTCGTTTGCGCAACAGTTTGTGCAAATTGTTTGACGTGACATTCTGTTAACGTATTAATGACTGGAATACTAATACTGTGTAGAGTTGTACCAACGTTAGATAAATTCAAATAGGCGGCGTTGTGACATTTGATGTCGCTTTCCGCCTAATTTTCGAGATATTACAGGTTTAGTAGCGATACTCAACGCTAGGTTTTGTCTTGATGAAAAAGCGAGAAATAAGTATAACTCATTCTCCGAGAGGCAATGGCACGAATAGCGATCGCGTTTACAGTGAGATGGTGTGCCTCTGCGGCCACGACGGCCTCTTATTATTTATAAACTTATACTTTTGAACTATTTCAAATAATTAACACTAACATTGTCGAGATCGTAACAATGACCTAACAAGGAATATTAAACCTGAAAGATTTATAGTTGTAGTTATAGTGGCTTCATACATCTACATATATATCTGCTTATCATTTTCAAGGCACCTTCAAATATGTCCTCTTCATCTCATGTACATGGTAAAATCGAACAAAGCTTAATAGACCTTGATCTTCAAAGGCAATTGGGGCAATTCTAGTAGTACATAGTGACCTCAATCAAACTGAATAGATTCGTTTGCGTAATTTTCCAATGAGATTAATCGATAGACAGGTTTGGGCTTAAGAAGGCTATGATTTGGACACGAGTTTAAATTAACGATTTATTTATTAATGCCCTTTTAAAGATATGCCTTGAAATATGGGAATATTGGGTAAAATGTATCATTTGTTTTGCTGCCTAAGATTAATCAAATAAATATAAGTATTAATTTGGTTTTGTGCTCTAACAAAATGGCACTTAATAGGGACATTGAAAAACTGATCCAAAATTCACCAAAATAATATTGTTTGTAGTATGTTTCTTAGATATTTTTAAAGTCATCTTAGTCTTACCAGAAATTAACAGTTCAAGATTAAGGCTGTCGTAACGCAGTGGCACAAGCGTGTGATTGTAAATGTAATAATTGTGAGGTCGATATCCAATAGGTAGAATTAATTATTCAATATTTTCAATTTCTTGCTCCGATACGAACAGAGCAAGAAACTAAAGGAGTTCGGTAAACGATACGAAAATCCAAATTCACTAAAAATATATCTTCAAATATTCCTAAGTTATTTAGAAAACAATAATAAACAAAGTCACCTTGGTACTACCACAAATGTATGTATACCAAGATCCAGTTTTGCCAACGCATACACAATTCTTGTCAATAACTAAACTTCCTAGTGGGCGGGTGTCGCTGGTTGCCAAGTTAATCCATCATTCGTCCTTGATTGAACAATTATGCAGATTCATATGGAGAAATCAATTTGTACAGGCGGAAATGGATATTGTTTTGAACAATATTAGGCAATGTTTATGTAACGCTATTCGAGGAATTCAATTTGGAAGTGTGAAGTAGAATTTAATAATTAAAATGAAAATATTATTACTTAGGTGATAATGTGTGACCATTCACGATTCAAAATACACTAAACCTATTTTGATGAAATTTTAACTGTTTCCTTATTTGAAAATAAATATATAAATGAACAAAGATCATCCCGATAATGCTTTTAGTTTTCGAGATATTTTTAGACAAAAACAAAACCACTTAAGAAAATTGGAACACACACATGATAGATAGATCATCAAACATGAATATTATACAATTTTAACAATAGCGTATATATACTTACATGCGTATCAAAATAATAATCTCTTTTTTAAATAGACTAGTAGAAAAAAACTGACACATTATAAATAGATAATCATATAAATATAGTAAAATATGTTTGTATACAAAAATGTACAAACAATTGCACTCATAGACGGCATTCAGAGTTTAATTGACATTAAATCAAAATAAAATTAATAATAAATTGAGGCCAGTCGTGACGCAGCGGCACGAAGTGTGACTGTAAAACCGACTGGTTGTAGGTTCGATCCGCACTCGAGGAGATGAAATATTTACTTAAACTCTGGTATCGAAGCAAAGCGCGGCGTTGAGTTCTGCCAGTCAACATGCAATGCCTCCAGAATTCGCCAGATAGTGGGGAACGGAGTGTTTTAACACTAGATTCCCCCTGCCTACCCTGCTGTGTGCGGGAAACAGCGTGAAGCTGATTTTATTTAAATCAAAATTATCTTTTGACTTTTACCATCATTTGACGTTTTTAAAATAAAGCAAATGGATTTGTCATTTGGAAACCATCCACCCTCCAAATGTAAGTACTATACAAAATTATTAATAACACAAACAGAAATCATAAAGCCGTCTATAATTACTGGTTGGCCACAATTTATGTTTAATATTATATACTTTTTGCATACGATTAATGTAGCTGGTAGCACGATTTGCGTTATCACGTTATATAGAGTTGTGGTTGAGAGCATCGAATTTGCGGTTATCGATAAAGTTTATCGACAAAGAACGTTATATTACCTGTAACTTAATAAATTCAATATTATGTTATATTATAATGTATTATAGAATGTTCGACGTTATTCAGAATATATTATTTTTGTGAATGTGGTCTTATAATTTATGTTGTTATGTGAAATAGGCTTTTGTTAAGTAAAAGCGTTTAAATTGCGCTACTTATAAGTAGGGGTATATGAATGAGGGTTGTGAGTTCGATTCTCTTTCGGGAGAATGAACTATTTTCGCCCCTTACACTATATTCACATTGCTTACTCCGTTATTCGAGAACAAGCCTAAAGCTGCTTGTCACGATTACAAAAAGATTTATGTAACAAATTAAATTTTCGCAGTGATTTTTTTTCTAAACTGCTGATGTATTTTTTTATTTGATGATCTATTCTTTTAATTTTATGATCTCTGGCGGTGCTGTTCTCCGTGGAATTATTTTTGTTTTATTGTAATGATAACGGTGTATGATTAACACACTAAATTGCATAACTTAAAATCAAAATCAATATTTAATTTTAAAGAAGCAATATATCACTTAAAGTTCATAAACCCAATTTGAATTTAAAATTAAAGTTCTTCATGAAATATTAACGCCGCTAATGTCGGTCCGTAGGCGAGTACTGGATATTTAAATAGAATGCGCTCGCGCCGGTCGTGAGATCGTGAAAGTTTGCTATTTCCTTACCTTCGAGAGGTTGAGAGGATTTGTGAGACCAATTTGCGAGAGATGGCGGATAAAATATTAAATATTATTATTAAAAATATTATGGAAATCAAAGTTTACTTAGAAGTCAACTTAGATAGAAGTTAAACGTTTTTTAGGTTTATTATAGAAAATAATTAATTGCGTAAAAATAGAACGAGACGAGAAAGGGTTTCTGTTATGTTTTTTGAGAATGAAAAGTGGCATATCGGCAACTTTTACTAGTATTTTGTAGTAGTAGGTGTTTATTTTTTATTGGTATCTATTCGTAACTGCGTCACACGTAATATAGTGGATCAAACAAATATGGACAAATGGATCACCATCATGAAAAAAAACTCTACGTCTAAGCTGTTGACGATTCTTGATTAATTTTCTTAGATATGGGTTTGAAATATTTTACCCTATATGCTGGTCGTGTAAAAGGAGCGCAAACACCACACTATATATTTTTTTAAACATATTCTCTTACATATGTATGAAAATAATTTTTAAATTTACCAAGATGTTTACTTGCATTTTAATATAACTCTATATGTGGTTTATCAATTTCATCTAAAAACAAAATATCTAGAAATCCGCTATCTCTTCTCTCCTAAGCCTTCCATTTCATACAATGTGCATAATCCTTTTAGAAGCAGGTGTATTAAAACACGACAGTAGTTTCATTCCCTTTATATTAAAATCAAAAATGTTCTCCCACGATAAGCAAATGGAAGGAATAAATAAAATTTATCTGGACGACTATCGGACTAGCCTTTTATGGAGGCCCTGATATATGCCAGTGCTGCACGATAAGATGTATTGATACCGCGGATGGTTACGATTATATTTACATTTACTGACTTATTTGCATTTTTAGTTAGTTGTGAGTGTTTTCTATGTTATTTAATAGAATGATTTGGAAAGGATTCAAACTACTAACTACTAGGGCCAACAGTTATATACGAATTGTGTTAATGTTTATAAGTCAAATTTAATAAAACAAAAAAGAAAAGTAAATATTTAAAACATGACGCGGTGGCGCAAGCGTGTGACTGTAAACGTGACGGTTGTGACTTGGATTCTTACTCGGTGGAATGAAATATTAAGTATTTTTATTTAATTTTCTCATTCTAATAAAAATACAGAGCACGGCATTAAGATCCGCCATTCAATATCCAATGCCACGAGAATTCGGCAGAAAATGAGGAACAGAGTTTCTCACCACTAAGATTTTCAATTCCTACATTTTGAAGTTGATCCAAACAAACTTTCAAACGCTAGAAATGAAATTATAAGTCATTCATCATAAGCATGTCAAAGAAAGTAAAATTAGCAATGCACCTCACCCACGTGTCGGTGTAAAACAGGAATATGCACTCGAATGTGGGTAAGTAACCAGTCTCGTTGACTTATACAAGGTGAGATACGAATATTATTAATGAAAGTAAAGTTTCGATTGATATATCGCACCCGCTCTATGAATGTGACCTAACTCAAAAGGTTACAATTTGTGAAATTACTGCAATTTTTAAGATTTTCATATTTATGTATAAAAAATTCTTCTGTTATTAAGTGATTGACAGATAATGTACTGACAAAACTACTTAGAAACTTGAAATTTG
>DWAO01003700.1:0-13782 GCA_018230605.1 Heliconius congener
CTGTGCGTGCGTCTTACCTCAGTCAGTCAGAACAAGTCCTTTTATATATATAGAATAGATTATCATATATAACGTTAAAATGAATCTCCTCGAGTGGGGATCGAACCCACAACAAGTCAGTTCACACTTTAGTTCACAATTTAATAAAAAAAAGGTTAGTGTTATATTCTTAAGAATGTCATTTACAACTAGTTATTTCGAATCTCCATAGTGAACTGACGTACAACGGGTATTTACTTTGGACGATAGCCAATGTGATGATACATAAAAATTTGTTTGATAGACAGCTATTGCGATAAGTTTGTGAGCATTCGTCCCCGGAGCACAAAACTGGTATAGATACGTTTTAATATTTATTTACCGTTTCCTCTTGAGCCTTGTACTAGTACAAGGTGTGTTTGATATCAATAAAATGCCAATACAGATCAATATGAGAGTGAATGAGAAATGAACTGAAGAGTATACTATTCAATATTAAATCTTTACAGTCTACGGCATACAAACAGATATTTTGACCTATGGCTAAATAATTCTTATAACTCACTTGTCACACACATTCTACTGTGCTACGATGCGAGTATATTCTAGGGTTTCAGATTTTTTCAAATTATCATCTAGAACTGTATATCCAGATCCTCTATAAAATAAGTTAATTTCTTGGGATATAATTCAAGAAATGATTGCCACCTAATTAAACTAATTTATTTATTGAAACTAAGGTAAAACCTTATAGTGACACCAGCAACCCGGTTTTAAACTAGCTGGTTAGTTTCCGTTGCAACGAATGTTAAAATTAGCGTTACAAATAGCATAACACGAGGACATTCAATAGTAAAAATTCGCATGCATAACTTCTTTATAAAATCTTCTCTTTATTAAATATTGGTGTTAAACCAAACTTTCTTTACAACAATAGTATGAAAGTACTTATGACATTTTCGCATACGTCATTAGTGAATATAATACAAAAAAAAAGAAAACAAATTCTACAATATCTTTTCTTGTATATCCGGATCCTGAAATATCTTCCAGACCTTGGAGGATATTGTTGGTGATCGACGACGACATTCAAATAAACATGCCAGTTTATTACAAGCACGCTAAATACGCAAAGAGATTACGGGATACTTATGGATGTGTTTTCCTAACAAAATTAAGTGGCGTATTACATTGATTTTATATGCCAAGGTACTAATGTACGTCTTAGCTCATTTATATATTTATTTAACAATAAATAAAAACCAAATAAATTAGCTTCACGCTGTATCCCGCACACAGAAGGGTAGGCAGAGGGAATCTAGTGTTAAGACTCTCCGTTCCCCAGTTTCTGCCGAATTTTGGAAACATTGCGTGTTGAATGGCAGAACTCAACGCCGCGCTTTGCATCGACACCAGAGCGAAGAAATGGAAATATAAATTTAAGTAAATAGTTCATCTCCTCGAGTGGGGAGTCCTTGTATTAAATTTCTTACGTTATTTAAATAAAATAACAAGAAATCCTCTAACAGTTTTTTCATATTTGCAGACGGATGTATATTGTTTTAAATATACAAAAGTAAATTCTAAGAAACAATACAAAACAAACGTTCGACGCTACTCATAAGTAAAATCTAGACTTCATATTTAATCACTAATCACTACTTGTAATAGAACACAATAGAGTCAATTGATAAAAAAGAATGACAGATTGCTCTGTCATTCCCATACTGTGGCGTCGTTAAATAGGTTTCTCTTAGAGGCTGATGCCCTGATGCCTATCTATTTTGTAATCATTGGATAATTCTTGCTGTGAATGGTTCTTTGTTATTTAATCATAATTATAAAAAAAATATTTATTTAAAAAAAAAAAAAATTCTTAATAATTTTCCTATTTTTATTTACTAGATATGAGGATGTACATATAGGTATATGAATATAGTAGGTGTTAAGTGTAGCTAGAATTTAACTTTATTCGTAATTCTTATATCCGGCTCACGGTGTAATTCTTAGCTCAGAAAGAGTTTTCTTATTTAAGTTATTAAAAGATATTAGGAAAAAAAATCATTATTTACTCCCCACCCACCTGCGAAAAATGCAAATGGCCTGCAAATATTTGAATGTAGCGAAAAAATAAAATGAAAAATAATGTTTTAATGTTTCTAAAACCAATGTTAAATTCACAATATATGTTCATACGATATTCTGGGTATTATGTATAGCTATTATTTAATTGATGTTATTTTTAAATCAGCTTCACGTTGTATCCCGCACACAGCAGGTTATGCAGAGGGAATTTAGTGTTAAGACACTCTATTCCCCACTTTCCGCCGACTCAACGCCACGCTTTGTCTTGACACCAGATCGAAGAAATGAAATTATAAATTGAAATAAAAATTTCATTTTCTCTCATGAGGATCGAACTCACAACCATTCGCTTTTACAGTCACACTCAAAGTTGACTACGCCACGACTAGTTGTTATTTTTATATGTCTCTAAAAAAAAAATCTCTTTCTTAAATGTTATTTCACTACTGAAACTTTACGTATTATTGAGTTTTAACGGTTTTTACGAAACAATAATACGATTTAAGTTGTACTTTAAGGAGTAATTTCTTCCGCACACCCAGTACGGTTACGAAAATGTTGTCGTAATCTTATAATGGTCACTTTGATTCGGTTTTATGTTTTTTTAATTTTATTTTTCCGATTATATATTTTCATTAAGCTTATTTTAATTCATATTATATTTACAAGTAATGACTTCCTTAGTATTTTTATTACTTTTATATATTATTTTTAATTATACAATAATTTAAAAATCAAATCAGCTTCACGAAGTATCTCCCACACAGTAGGGTAGGCAGAGGGAACCTTGTGTTAAGATACTTCGTTCCCTACTTTCCGTCAAATTATGAAGGCATTGCGTGCTAAGTGGCGGAATTCAACGCTGCGAATTTACTATCTTTATCACTTTATATATTAGTTTTAATTACTCCGTAATTTTATTACTTAGAAATACGCAGTTTTACTAAAATGAGTGGAATAAAATCTTAGTTTAGATTCTAAAAGTTCTCATGAACAAAAACTTATTTGTTGTGTATAACAATCGTTAGATCTATATGTGTGACATTGACCGCTTGAAAGTCTTGCGTCACACTTTACATAACACAATCTCACGAATGCGGCATTTAATATAATTTTTATGAATCATGTAATACGTAATCCCGAAAAATCGTCCGATTAGTTTTGACAGCTGATACTTATACATCAGAAGTAACTACGTATATTTTTATATACGTAGTGATGTATTTAGAATGACAGCATACAATGTTTGTGGATTCCAATAAACATATGTATTTTACACACTTTCATTTTCATTGTGTCACCTACAATACATTGTTGAACTGTGGGGCAGGATTTGGTTGATATCCTCACTCTGCCTCGCCACTAATATTTGATGTCTCAATTTAGGGTCGAAGAGGGAGAACAGAATGTCTGGTCACTACGGTTGCTCTGCCTCTCCTATATGCACACTGCCGCTCCCTGCTATCTGCCTCTCCTATGGGGACACTAAGTGAAGCTAAAAAATAAGTGAATCACGGATATCTCCTACCGGATTTTCTTGTTGAAATCGAAAATGCAGAATTTTGCGGAAAATAATTTACATTTTTCTATGTTCATTTATTGTTTTTTATATTATATTTTAAACATGTCTAAATAATATCCGTAATATTTTATTATAAATTCTAAATTTAATAGAGATTTTACTTAGTATTTATTAATGAACGATGATATAGATTTATTACGTTTAGATTACGCTGCCACGTTAATTTCATGTGGTGACTATGATATTATTATACAATTGTATCCTATATAATATTATATATTATATTAAAAAAATAGAACCATGTTTAAAATTAGTTATACATGACTAATTTCCATGTTATTAAAAGACGTAGATATGAGTAGCGGACTTATATCTACCACAGAGTAGTTGTGGACGTCAGTCTAACTCGGAGAAATGATTACATTTGGTAATTTGGTGTTTAATTATAACATAAAAAACTGTGTCGCTGAAGATAAGAAACGTAAAAAAAGCTAATGATTTATTTTTAAATCATAAATGTAATTTCTAGATTCATTCATTAATACTTAATTTTACTCTCAGCTTATAATATTGTATAATGGTTTCATATTAATAAAATTAATGTAGGGCCTAGATTAAGTTTAGTTTCAAATTCGTATAAATCTATGCTTCTCTATGAAAGTAGATCGTACTGTAGGAAGTCGAGGATCTAGACGACGTTTTAGTGTCGTTCTCAAATCTGGAGAGTGGATACATAATAAAATCGATTATTTACGGACAATTCAAAAGACCAAACGCTTTCTAAGCTTTGATTTATGAGCCGGCGATACAGATAATTAAAAACGGATTTACTTCTAAGAGTCGTACACAATGTAGGTTTAAGTCATAAACATATAGAGAATTTAGTCCAAGACTTAATATTATACTACGTTGATAAACTATGATTTTATTGGATAAAACTTGCTGTACACGAAAATCCGATTAAATTGTAACCAAATAGCCCTCCCTTCATAGAACCCGCCAGCGTAATTTGATGCTGCCGAGACCAAAAAGAAAGTTAATTCCTTGAAACTTTTCGAGAAGTTAATCATATAATATCGAGTTTTATAAGTAAATTTTAGATGTCATATAAAGTTTTATATAAATATTAATGATTAAATCCTGTATAACGTATAGTACCTTTATGTATATGATTTTTTTTAGCTTCTCACTGTATTCCGTAGAGTAGGCAGAGGGAATTTCGGAACCTAGTGTTAAGACGTCCGTTCCCATTAAGAAAGACATTTCCGTGTCTCAATTTACGGGGAATTCTGGAGGCTATGTACGTCACTTATGTATATAATTAATGTTACTTACGTACTTAGACATATACATACTCGTATATGTAGGTAAGCATGTAGCTATTATATCTGCATTCGAAATAGTAGAAAACGTGTCACACAAAGAAAATGTCTAAATAATTGACAAAAAATAATTTGGTGTAACAAAATCGAATACCTTATCAAAAGAAAATTACCATAACTTTCTACTCTAATTAGATACAGCGGTACGAAAAAAGCATTTTTTTATTATTAATATATCATCAATCATTCAATGCAATGATAAAAAAACTCGATTTACTTTCATAGGCGTTACGCTCTTGACAAAATGTTATTTTGTAAAAACAAAAGAAGCTTCACGTTTTTTTCCGGCTAAAGCAGAGGAAACCTTTTGGTTTAACTGAACGCTACTACTAGAGCAGGCAAACGAAAATAGCTTAAATATAATCATTCCCTCGTATGGGGATTGAACCTAGAACAATCGCACTTACTGTCATACGCTGTCTTACGGCTCCACGACGGTCTCGCGTTATTTTGTACGCATTTAATTGTGTATTTTATATGTCGGAGCATTTCATTTGAGGCGTAAACAAAGAGAGACTTGTAAGTTACAAAAGAATTTAACGATCAACTTATATAATGTAATATTATGATGGTACTAAACATTTGATGCTTGGAT
The DNA here is from genome assembly GCA_018230605.1 of Heliconius congener. Classification (NCBI taxonomy): domain Eukaryota; kingdom Metazoa; phylum Arthropoda; class Insecta; order Lepidoptera; family Nymphalidae; genus Heliconius; species Heliconius congener. The sequence continues at coordinate 5,564 of DWAO01003700.1, forward strand.
AAATGCCATTTAACACGTACGAGATTTGAATATGTAATTTTTGACCAAACAAAAAGTATTAACATTATTTTGGCGCAATCTTCTTTAAATCTTAACACTATGCCTACCCTGCTGTGTGCGGGATACAGCGTGAAGCTTAAAAAAAGATATTAAAATAATTATGGAAACGAAACAATTATTTTCCTATTGTTTTTATCATAAAAAAAATGGCGAGTATACTCTAATACTAATATTTTTGAACAGAAGCCTGCATTTCTAAAGCTTTCGAAACTCAAAATCAGAGCACAGGTGTAGCTTTGTTCGGGGGTAACGTGCGTCACTTTCTCCCCAAGGCGTTTGCGCAATCTTTTGTTTCAGCCGGCTACGATTTATGACCGGCCTAGATAATTACAAATATTCAGCACGCTCGTAATGCTAACGTGCATTTTGTTTAGCTTTACTATTATTACGCGGATCCCTACTTGTTCGTGGTTGACGTTGGCTGTTGGATGTATGGGTTTCTGAAATGATAGTGCGCTACAGATTTGAGGAAAAATTATGAAGATTTTATTTTTGGTTTCTCCAATGTTGACATGAAATTGTTTATTATTTAATATTACGCTGGGTAGGTTAGTAGAGTCGTTCGTAGAATTAAACATTCAGAATTCGGAAGGTTTTTTCTCATAGCTTCACGTTTTATTTTGCATAGTATATGAATTTATGTTAAGAAGCGAAAGCTTGCTTACTAGAGCAAGCAAATGAAAATAATTAATTCCTACAGTGGGGTCACAACCATCGCTTTTACATTCAGACCGAGTCAATTCCTTATAAAGAAATTCATACGTTCAATAACATCAATAAGGTATTAAACTCCATCGATTTAATAAAGAACAAACAATAGATCAAAACATGTAAGACTAAGCTGCTGACATTTGGTGATAGTTAAAAAAAACTAACCTTCATGAAAATACAAAGCCAAGTTAATCTTTATGTAAAAAATAAGTAGCTATAGGTCAGTGATTTTACTGGTCAGTGATAATGTAAAGGGAGCGTTGGTATTCTAATACTACATTGATTTATAATATATATAATAGTGCTCTTTATCCTTATTATAAGCTGTGTTGTTTTTTTTAAAGTGTTTATTTAATAAATAATGCAGACATGTTTGAATAATTAAAAATAAAACAAGATTAATTTAAAATGCAAATATGCATATTGTATATATACAGATATATATTGATTGAGTGTATTGATTTCTATGGTTGGGTCTAATGGTTCTATGGGAGAACTGACAATTCTTAAGTATTTCACTACTTCCCATGACTATAGGACTATGTTACTATTTCTTTTCTTTTACATCTGTCATTAATCATTTTCTGGGAAGATTGGCCCAGAGTCGTAAATTAATTTAGAAGTCGTCAGTCACTTCGCTTACACTGCTTCTCCATCTATTAAAGATAAATATATTTTTACTAAAACTAGACCCTTAAACACTTTATACTATGTAGCTGCTTACCAGTTAACGACTAATAAGTAAATATCTTAATTACTTTCCGGGCATTGACATTTCTAAATGAAAACTTAAACTAACGTCCACAGTGAGTGAATAATTAATATATTTGTCTTATTTTTTTATCTTCCGCATATTTCTATCTCTGTGCACGAAATAGATTTTGAATTCTAAATGACAAAGGTCGAATTTGATTCATAAAAGGAAGAATGTGAAACTATGAATAGGCCATAAGGAAATTTATTCATTTATAACAATACAAAATACTTATATTGACTTTACAAATACTAGGAAGCATTATTAAACAAATAGAAACATTTTCTACTACACCATAGAACTGAACTTGTTATTTCAAGTTTTATAGAATAAACCATGACATTTTAATATTAAATAATGTTACATAATTGTATGTGAAATATTCAGTCGTCGTTGTTTTCAGACAGCAACAAATCTTGCCTAGATAACATATGCATAAATAACTTGAAGCATTAAAAGCTAATGTTCATTAGTTTCGCTAGATCCAACACGTCTCGCCTTTCATATTAGATAGAAACTTAACAGTATATAAATGGCGGTGTGTTTGATATACGAAATTGTGAAAATTTCATAACATTTTAAAGACATGTAATATTATGATAATATGTTGTATAAATGTACTCGTACGTATATATGAAGTCACTTTAATAGGATTATGTATTTATAATATTTGAAAACATATTCAAAGCCCGATCAAATCAATTAAGAACTAATAAACAATCTTAAGATTTTGTAATGAATAATAATGACAAAGTGAAAAAAATACATTATTATTTTCGGTAAATGTATTTCTATATTTTGTTTAGCTCCATTCGCACATAGTATGGTAGGCGGAAGGAACCTGGGGAACTAATGTTAAGACACTTCAGAACCCCATTTTTCCCCGAATTCTGGAGATGTTGATTTTGTTGAGTAGTGCAACTCAACACAAATCTCTATAATGGCAAAACAATTTAAAATTATGACTAATAAAAAAATAAAAATAAATCAGCTTCACGTTCTATCCCGCACTAGAGCCTAGTGTTAAGGCACTTCGTTCCTAGAGCCTAGTGTTAAGGCACTTCGTTCCTAGAGCCTAGTGTTAAGGCACTTCGTTCCCCACTTTCTGCCGAATTCTGGAGGGCATTGCGTTTTGAGTGGCAGAACTCAACGCCGCGCTTAGCCTCGACACCAGAGCGAAGAAATGGAAATATACATTTAAGTAAATATTTCATCTCCTCGGGTGGACACTGTCACTGCGCCTCGGCTGCATTCATTATAAATAATATATACAAATAAAACCTAATTCCCAAGGATTCAAATGATTACATACTCCATTCACAGTACAATGTAACTATCATCACTCATAGCTTACACCACATCTAAATAAATGGATCAACAGAAGCTCCTAAGTGGATAATGTCAATTGCTGGAGCATTCCGCATTCCGACCACTGGCGGTCTACATTGATATAGTGATAGGTATATACATTCGTTAAACTCGTAACGTATGGACGTACAGACGTACAAACCAAGTTTACAACTAATCAACTCCATTTTATATAGTTACAACTTTGTTTATGACAAGTGCTTTTAGCGTTTTGTGGTTTTAGTATAGACTTTTATGTCAGAAGGAAATATAAACAGAAAATATCTTAGAAAATAACGTTTATCTTGCTTCACTCAATTTTATTTCTGTTAGGAAAAGAAAACTCCCTTTTCGTCAGTTTTTGACACATTCTGCTGTACTCTGTGCCTAGCTTACAAATTGAGGGTTATACGTGAAGATAGACGTGACTGCCAATTCCAGTCGTGTTTAGTGATAATGTGGGCGGACCGCACTCGCGCGGGATGCACTGATTAAGTAATAGTTGGCACCACTAATTGTAAGTGGCGAGACGGCGTACATCATCTAACGCTAAAATAAGACATCCTGCGGATTATTCACGGCTGTCAAGGGCTTTTATTTTGGTTTTACTCGTTTGACGAGCCCTATTTCTTGTTGTGGATTAAATTGACATTTTCTTGGCACTTTACACAGTGACATTTTTACTCTACATTTTTACTCATTTTTACTCTACATTTCCTACAGCCTTGCATCACAATAAAAAGACTGCAATATATTCACAACCGACTGACCCAGATCCTAGAACGCTTCATATAAAATATTAAGTTTAAAGGTCTCGAAAACATCTAAAGGCGCTTTAAAGTGTGTGTTGGACTAAGCGAAATCCTGTGTTTCACAGCAATGCTCACTCGCTTTATTGCAGAATACATGTTTACATTACCTTCTAGTAGACTAAAAGCTGGTAATGAATGTTATGTAATTTTTAATGCGATTTCCCAAGATACAAACACGTCTATCCTATTTTATCTCCTCATTTAAATTTTCTTATAAGCGTACGTGGATTTTAAAACATAATAAAATCGTATTTATGACTAGAAATGTTGTTTTTTGTGTGTAAAGAGATATTTTAGTTTAGTCTATCTATCACTATCAACAATTTATTATCTTTAAGCTTTATGATTATCCTGCATACCACGGGATAGTAAGATAGAACCCAGCGTCAAGACACTTTGTTCCCCTTTTTCCGCTCGAATTCGAGACTGGGGATGCTGCATTTTCTATTACAATCGTGTTTATAATTTAATACTATATCACGATATTCTCAAAAAATATTTGATGATTTCTCAAGTTTAATGATAATCAATCTCAACGTAAATTGTGTATAATAATTTTAATTTATTTTTGTTATAGGTAATCCACCTTTCAACCATCGATTTAATGAATAAATCACAACTGAGCGGTTACTCACAGGTTTTGGTCATTTTATTTTTACGTATTCTTAAAAAAAAACAAAAAAAGAACTATATATTTTAAATTAAAACAATCCCAATTAAGTGCAACAATATATAGTAATTGCAATCCAATTTTTTTTCTTTTTTAAAACACCAAAAATAACTGAGTATCGAAACCAAACGCCGCGCTTTCCCTCGTCACCATCTAGAGCAAAAATCATAATATTAAATGATAATATTAAATATCATTTCCTAGAGTCGGAATCGAATCTACCTACAACCTGTGGCCTCTGTATCGATTTTTTTTATAATAGTATCTATAAGCTTTTATATCTACAAAATTCGATATATACAAATGTTTTCTTATTCCGTTCCGCACCGTTCACGTAATTCACGCTAATTCGGACGTAACGCCTCGCAGTATTTACGGACCGGCTAGTATTATTTATGTGTGTCAACTCGGTCTATTTTCGAGATCGACACACTGGATGCGCTCCCGCATCGCTCCGTGATTCATTGCCGGGAAATGGTTGCAATGTCTTAAGTTTACTACACTTTGGAAACTGTTGTTTTAAGATTTTCTACGGCTTATGAATTAAATCTTTGCAATTGTATATATACATAGGTACCGTCAAAAAACTAACAAGCCTATTGTAGTGTGTAGCAGGTAAGAATAGAAAAAAATTACAGACAGTATCTTAATTTTTTTAACGGACTTTTTTTTTTAAATGGTGGAGGTTCTATGTATATTCGCTAACTATTTTTTTTGCGTGACTTCAGAAATAACGATTAGTAAATATGCATATCTATTAAGTATCAATAATTTCTCTCGTTATTTTTCAATTTTCTTTGCTTAAGTAATTGGAGTAAATGGAATATTATTTTCTATCATTTGTTTTTTGCAATTTAATGAAATAAAATAAAAACCCATTATTTTTTGATTTTTTATATTCTTAGAGAGTTTCTTTTTATTTTATGGATTCAAGTTCGTAAGTAAGTTCCACTCCTGTACTTATGAATGAAATGATATAACAATATTTTCTATTTCTCAATACTAAACTACTTTTTAAACTATATCGAAAAAAATTGTCAATGAAACTTGAACAATAAAAATATGAGTATAATGTACGTAAAAAAACGTGTTGTAAAAGTTTTGATATCACTTTCACAATAATCAAATACGACAGTAAAGGTCCGACATCGCAATTAGGATGTCGATATAAAGAGAATTTATTTTATAAGAGTACAATTTCCACATGACTTAAAGGTTGATGCACAGGACATACTAAACCATGTTTTGTGACCACTTCATCTGTAACGTCTCTTTTAATTAAGAAAAACATCATATGAGCTACCATTTTATTAATAACCTTTAATAATGAATAAATAACTGAAATATACGATACAAAAATACGTTTTTTTTTTGTGTATATAATTAAAACTGTTGAAGACATTGATACGTGCGTCACTCCCTATTGGAGTTAAAAAGCTGTTGCCACTTATAAGGATTATCGACTTATTAACTTACATCATGTCTGCAAAACAACGGCTTCTTTTTACTGCAATAAACCCCTTTACTCAATTTTAAAGTGAAAGAAAAAGTGCAATATTGAGATCCTACTTGGTTATAAAGCTATTATATTTTATTACCATTCATTAAACGCTACAAGGGAACAACGACACGACACTGTAAATTACCGAGATATTTAAAAACTTTTTACCATAATTGTTTTATGGATGTTTTTTTTTTTATTTTCATGTGTACTTCCGTTTCGGTACTGCAAGGGAAAAGTACACCTAGTGAGATTGACTTTTGATTATAAGTAAATATTAATTAGATAAATAATATGGGGAATGAATTATTTTCATTTTCTCGCTCTGGTAACGAGGCAAAGCGCGGCGTTGAGTTCCGCCACTCAACACACAATGCCTCAAAAATTTGGCAGAAAGTGGGGAACGGAAGTGTGTTTAATGACGATGAGGAAGTGTCTTAACACTAGGTTCTTCCCCTCTGTCTACATCAACCTTTCTATGATACAGCGTAAGACTGAAAAAAAAACAAGAGCTTATGTAGAGATATCCAGAACATTCACAATGAACGTGTCGTTCTCTATACTGACTGCCCGCACTGGAAAGTCTACCGCACTCATAAATCACTGTGATAGACACTGACGAAATAGACCCGACGTGCCCGACACAACTCTACCAACATTGTAATAATTGACAGTGGTTTTCGAAATAACACTTTTTACCATACTCAGATAATAGAGGTGTCGCAACGGTTTCGGTTTTAACGAGATTACCGATGGCGTTGTGGTGCAAGTAGTAAAGAGTTTGAATGTACACGCGATGGTTGTGGATTCGATTACCATACGGAGTACTATTATATTTAAATTATGTTCATTTTCCCGTTGTCGTTGACAAAGTGCGGCGTTGAGTTTATTTAACAATGTATGCCAGTGTTTTTTAATCTTAATAATTATATTGCTTAAATCGAGATGTCATAAAATTTTAAATATTTGTGTTTGCGTAACATATGGTGCTTTTAGGTTCGATGAACACTCGGGCAAGTTATTATCATTCCCACGCCCCGAAAATTTAACATAGTGTTAAATTCCACCACTCAACACGCATCGTCTCGAATGCATGGCCAAAGCGAAAAGCGGAGTGTCTTGATAATGGTTTCCCTCTGACTAACGTGCTGCAAGATAAAGCGTGAAATAACCAAAAAAACGTATTTTAAATAAAATAATATTATATTTAGATCAGAGTCTCTGGTATACTTAAGTTTACGTGAACAGCAATAATGTTGTCAAAAACAATCGTTACAGCGAGCAATGATGCTCTAGCTCGGAGAGAGTGGATCGAGATGTCGCACCGGATCCGATGAAATCGAAAGTTGACTCGCAAACCAGCATCATATTGTTTTGATCTCGCCCAATATGACATTTTTTAACACATTATATTTGAAATTATTTATAGTAATGACTAACTGGTTTGATTGTGCAATTTGCACTCTTTCTTATTTCTCTCCAGTTTTTTTCTCGTTATATTTTAAAAATTATTTTTATCGCATTGTAAAAAAAAGAGCCACGTCTTTTAATTAATTAAATAATCACGTAATTATTTAATTGAATTAAAGACGTCTGGCTCTTTTTTTGGTATAACTTTATGAAGTGCCTACGTTGCTTATAATACTCGCGTACATATTTCATGTTAAAATATTTTAATTTGTTATCTTTAAAAGCTTACAAATGTTTTGTTGTCTGTTGAGTCTTTGTTTTCCCTTTTGTGCGTGTTTAAATGACAGAAGCCAAATAAATTTCAACGGACACGACACGCGATATCCCCATGAAACCATTCATCTTACATAAGTTGCTTCTGTACTGCTTTAATCCTCCTTACAATTTCCCAGAATGTACTTAGGAAATGGAAGTAGCGGTAGTATCCGCCCTCATATAATTTTAAGGGTTCTTCTTCAAATTTGAAATTCAAGTACGTTTGTTTTTATTTACTTTTGTTTGTATATAGAGAAATGTAGTGTCGGGACACTCTATTTCCCTCTTTCTGCCTCTGAGATATTGCGTATTGTATGGCGAAGGCAATGCCTCGAAAAATCGACCAGAACTGACAGTCTTGACACTAGGTTCCCGTTGTCTACTCTACTATACGCGGGATATAATGCAGTGTAAAGCTGCTTATTAAGTTAATAAAAGAAATAGAAAAAATATACTATTCTTGTATATATATAAATGTTTTAAAGAAAATCTTGCATCTTATTTCGTAACTTTGTAACTATATTGTAACGATTTCCTAAAAGAGTATATTCATATATCAGATGCATAATCATTTACTTATGTGGTACTACGACTGGTAGTGTATAACATACAGTACGGCTTACTTTGTTTACGCAGTCG
>DWAO01003701.1:0-13778 GCA_018230605.1 Heliconius congener
GATCTCTGGATCTACTGGTCCGATTTACTTATTTTTGGTTTTGTTTGAAAGCTACATTTTTCCAGAAGTGCCATGTAATATTATGGTGTACGTATGGCCTTTAATAACAAAATAAATATAATAATGAACGCCATCGAATTACTTTAAGCGCGTGCGCTGCAAACATAGTAAAGTATATGTCAGTACATTGTATGGAAGAAATGTTCGATTTTATTAGTCACAATTAGATATTTTATGATAAAAAAATAATAGAAAATTGCAAGGTGATATTTCAACGTTTTTTATTTGATATTGAAAGTTACGAGCGAAGGTTACTCCATCATCAAGGAATTTTTATGAAGAAATGCTCTGTCTTTTATAGCATGTCATTTGAACGTATACTTTTTGAGAAAATATAAATTTTAAATAATTCAACGCTCCGTTTACGGACACAAGTATAGACACGAGTCCAGCGGGGGACGCCCTTGTCGCCGATTTTGTCCTCGCAAGCAGCAAGCAAGTGCTTGCAGTTTCCCAAAATTATTGAATGTATAAATTATATTAATAATATAATTTATATTGATTGTCTTATGGAAAATGCTGGATAAAACAATTATAAGTGGTATGCGAGCGAAGCCGCGAATGGGCCGCTAGTCTTCTAGTAAAAGAGATCGTGCGTTGAATTCCGTGATTCAACACAAAATGTGTAAAATTTATACAGAAACGGGAAAAAAAGAACAGTGTCTTAACATTTTTAAAATGTCTCTCTGCCTACTCTAATATATGAGTGAAAAAGCGTGAAGCTCAAAAATATATATATAATATTCTTCATAACGCAACAGTACTCAGAGCATCCTAACTTTATGTAGTTATTACATTAAAAAATACGTTTTTAAGATGTATTATTTTTGCCAAAGAGTAAAAAAATAAAAAAATACAATTTTAGTACAACAAATCAGATAAGTTAATTATACTACGTACTTTATACGGTTATCGTTTTAACCTGCGGCCTCTGACTCGAAACCGGCGATATATATATATGCAGATATATATGAATTATATTGTGAACATAATGATCTATATTAATATTATAAAGCCGATGACTATGTTTACTTGAATGCAACGCGTTTAATCTCAGCAACTGCTAGTTAAAATGTGAATATTCTTTGTTTTTCCTTTTCATTCTTTCCTTCTTTCCTTTTACTGAGGAAGGCTATATTATATAACTTTAAGCCAGAACTTAGATATGATAAAATTTAACCGACTTCAAATACTAGGTAGGCAAGTGATGGTAAGTACACAAGGTCTACTATAACGTCAATTGAAAATAATATACTTTATACAGGAAAGACAGAGAGGATGTGAAAAAGATGAAACCTTAGACATCAATGTCATAGGTACATAGATATATCGGTTACATTAATGCAAATAGATAATAATGTACTAAGCAGCTTCACGCTTTTTAGAGGCCGTCCTGGCGTAAAGGCACACGTTTGACTCTAAACGCAACTCATTTCGGTGCGATTTCCACTTGGTGGAATGATTTATTTTTGTTTCCTCACTCTGGTAACAAATTGCCAGTGGCGTTGTTTCTTCCAGTCAACACGCAATATGACAATATTTGGGCGGAAAAGGGAAACAAGATGTCATAACACCTTTCCATATCTTTCCCTCTTTCTTTCTTTCTATAATTACAAATCTTGAGACAGTAAAATAAGAGAGATTATTATAATTAAAAAAAAGAGCAACGAATAATAATGTTTGAAACATTCTTACAAGAGAATTGATTAATATCTTATCTATAGGGGATTTTTATAAAGCTAAAGTGTTGGTTTGGTTGAACGCGCTTATCTCGGAAAGTGTTGGCACAAATTGAAAAACTATTTTAATGTTGGATAGTCCATTTGTCGAGGAAGTACGGTTATATGCTAAATTATATCGTGCTAACTGTTTCGATATAACCCACCATAGTTATAGTTAAAGTTGGGTACCTATTGCACTTAAAATGTGCCACATCTACACAACTGTATTTCACCATAAGGACGAAGATGCAAAAAATTTAGTATATAATAAAATTATATTATTCCAAAGTAGTTCGACCACACTATTGAATTATCTAGTAAAAGATTGTTAATGAATTCAAGACTTATATGGAGTTATACTTGTGTATATTTATAACGTAACTGTTTTCTCGTTCTTTTAAGACAAAATGTAGCGTTTACTTCCGCTATGACACGCAATGTCTCTAAAGTCTAGATTGACCTGAAGTTTTCTCAGCCTCAAACAATTAATAAAAGTAAGTTAAACAACCTCCTTACTCAATAAATTTTGAAAAAAAAATTATAATAGCGATATCAAGGCCTAAGATCCCGTTGCGTATAATAAATCTGCAAGTATCTGTTTATTTAATTAAATTTATTTTTAATTATTATATATGATATTGATATTGATATTAGTCAGCATTATTGTATTAATTTTCTCGAATTTATTTTTACTAAATTGTTTTTGTTTATTATATTTCTATTGAATATATTTCTTTCCCATGCGAATGTGCAAATTATCAACATTAAGTTTAACCTGTTTAAACCTGGCAACCCTGGGGTTGCGGCAGATTGAGAGGTAGCAACCATTGTTTTGCCAATTTCTTTTGTGATTTTCTTTCAAATGATGTGGGAGTCACATAAAAAACATATCAGTGCAATTTTTCAACAAAGACCATGTATTATAATAATCTTTTCTAATAAACTGTACTAACTTAACTTAGCATCACGCTGTATCTCTAGCGGGGTAGTAAGTCTCTGACTAATATACATATATAATTCTTAAAAAAAATTAATTAAAAAAAGCAGATACCTGCAGATTTATACAATGGGATCTTAGGCCACAATAATCTGTGACACTTCACCTACACTACCATCGACGAGTCGTGAGTTCGTGACCGCCCTGAAATTAACGTCACATGGCTGTGCAGATTTTGTTTAAGGATATTTCTTATTTTCTTCCCAATTGAATAATAGGCTAAAGCTTAAAAAATCTAACTTTAGTCAACGTCGCCACGACTCGTCGACCGTACTGTATATACGATCGGCAGTTACCGCTACGTCAGTACTCGGACGCTTATAATTTATTATCAAATCAAACTCTAAAGAGAACACACGCGTTCTAAACATGTTAAAATTATTATTTATTTTAACATCTTTATTTTATTTAGTGAAATCCGAATATAAATATGAAACGAAATGGTTCAAGGTGCCGCTAGACCACTTCGGCTTCCAGAGGAACGAGACTTTCCAAATCCGGTATCTGGAGAACAATGATTACTGGGACCGGGAGCGCGGCCCGATATTCTTCTACACAGGAAATGAGGTACATTTGTGTGCATTTTTATATTATGAGATTTATTATGTTAAAAATGTATTGGTGCGTGTGTGTGTGTGTGTGTTTTTAATTATCTTTGTTAAGAGATGGACAATAACATATTTCCGACTCATTTTTAGACAATTTTCGAGTTGCCTTTCGATTATTAAGAAACTATCATCATCTTTCATTTTTAAATACATTAAAACTGTTATTCGAATTGAAATTTCACTATTATAAAAGTATTTTTGTTCATTTGCTTGTGATGTTTGTACTCTAAAATTTTTATGCTAAATTTACAATTTATTTAACATATTGAAAGCTAAGCAATTTTATTAATTATTAACATTAGGAATATTATCAAAAAAAAACCTTTTGTTTTTAAATTCGTACATCAATCAATAATTTAACTCGAGGCATCGGAAACTGAAGAGAAATATTTGTTTATTTGCTTAACAAATATATTGCGAAAATTGTTGATAATAAGCACACAATATAATGTATGACGTTCACACAAGGTTATTTTTATGTGTAACTACAATTTTTAAGTCACAATTGCGATTATTATTCAAACAACTCAAATAAAACGCGGGTAAATGAAGATAATATGATGACATTCATATTATTGTATCCAAGAATTAATATTTACTAAACTGTGTTTTCGAAGGTTAACCGAGGTCTCCCTCTACCTCTTCACGGGAAATTTTTTCTTCATAAGCCTTTTTTGCCATTTTTTCATCACTCATTCGTTCGTCTTGCCCAAGCCAGCTGAGCACAATCTTTTTAATTCTCTTAATCTTCTCAATATTTGCATGTAATATATTAATTTAAATCTAAGCGGTCGCGTCGTGCCATATTACATTGTTTTATTGTTAACGCAGTGATTGGGAGTTCGATAGCCACTCGGGGAAATTATTTATTTTCAATTCACAACCTCACCCTGGTAACAAAACCAAGCGCAGGTTGAGTTCCGCCACTCAATACTACTGACTGACTGATCATTGTAGTGCTTGCTCAGCTTAATTTTAGAATGTTTCTATGTTTTTTATCATTCTTAGAAAAATCTCAAAAAATGGAACCTTTAATAAAAAGTAGAAATGAAACCAACAACAAAATTGTAATTTATACAGTCTTATATGGTTAAATATAACTACGGTTTTCATAAATTATAAAGATATATAAAGAGACATATTAGGTATGCCATCTGCATTGGAACGGAGTGCTTTATCATTAGGTTCCCAGGTTCCTCCTGCCTACCCTACTGTGTGCGGGATATATCGTGAAGGTAGAAAATCAGATAAAGGAATGATTCACTCCTTACCTTTTTTTATTCTCTTCTCGCAGTATCCCTATCGAAGTAACCAGAGAAAAGACACCAAACGCTACTATCTCTGCTTACCTCTTTCGCCTCGTTCTGTTAACAACATCTTTATAACTGACCTCGGGAATCTTCGTGTTTTTACGTGACCTCCCTTGAGTAACGTCGATATTATTTTCTCGAAGTTCCTTTATAATTCACTATTGGTTCATAAATTTGCTGTAACGTGTTATGTTTATCTGTCATACCCGGAAAGTGGGGAACGGAGTGTCTTAACACTACGATCTCTCTGCCTACTTGGAAAAAATATATATATGTTTTTTCCTTTTTTTATATGAATGTATTTTTTTACTTCTAGGGTCAAATTGAGGCATTTGCGAGACACACGGGCTTTATGTGGGACATAGTTGCTGATTACCGCGCTAAATTAGTTTTCGCGGAGCACAGGTGGACTCTTACATTAATAAATCAACCTATATACCCAACGTATATTGTTTAAATAATAAATTACGAATTATTTTAGTCATATGACGCCATCGTGACCCAGTTTCACAACATTTTTAATTTAAATACTCGTCATTTGTTCGATATGCATTCAGTAAATACTAAATTAAGAATATTTTTATTTATCATTGTTAAAAAATATTTTAGTTACTTTTGGGTTCCGTATCTCAAAATAAAAATGTAATTTTACATAGAATTACGTTGTTATCTGTCTGTCTGTCTGCCTGTCTAACAGACCTAACTATATCAAGATCGTGTGGAGATTATAACACATTAAAATAAAATTGTAAAATTGGCATTGAACCCTCGGTGAGCGAAGTGGACTTGCGCCTGTTTTCTTTTACAGAATAAAATTGTCCATTCACAGGTATTATGGTAAATCGATGCCATTCGGTAACAAGTCAATGGACAACGAACATATCGGTTACTTGACGTCTGCGCAAGCGCTTGCCGATTACGCGGATCTCGTCAATTACTTACAAGGGGATGCCCTCCGACCGAAATATCCAGTTATCGCTTTTGGAGGTACATATGTAAAATATTAAATTAAAATATATATTAAGAGTCGTGGCGCAGAGGCACATAGTGTGAATATAAACGCGGCAGGTTGTTGGTTCAATTCCTCTACTCGAGGAAACAAAATATTAAATATTTCTATTTTCTCCGCTCTGATTTCGTGGCAAAGCGCAGTGTTGAGTTCCGCGACTTAATACACAAATATCTCAGAATTCAGCAGAATTCGGAAAATAGGGAACGTAGTGTCTTAGCACTAGGTTTTCTCTGCCTACCCTGCTGTGTGCCGCAAAAAAAATTTTATTATGCTTTCATTACCTTACCACTCAACACCACATATCACAATAATGAACTACTAAATCGAGAATAAAAACACTAAGCTCTTTCTGCCTACCATGCTCATTGAAGGCTGCCTATTATTTCATCTAAGTAGTACTTTAAAATTAATAATTGCAATAATTTATACTTATTAATTATTATTCCTTATAAGTATAATTAAAATTCAATTACACAAGTTTCACTGCGTTGCGCCGTTACAATTGGCTGTCAATTAATTTTCATATTAAAGTGAAATCTTCTATTGTAAGTGCTGTTTTCAATATAAAATTCTTTAACTCTGTTTAAAAGTGTGATCCGTGTCATTTCCGTGAGAGGGGATCGAGCCCACAAACAGTCGATTTTACAGTCACACTACGTGTCCCAGCGCCACGACTGGCCTAAGTGACTTCATTGCTTTAAAATCAAATTTATATTAATTTTCTAGGTTCGTACGGTGGTATGTTAGCCGCATACTTTCGTATTAAATACCCTCATTTAGTGACTGGCGCGATCGCGGCGTCCGCGCCTATCCACATGTACCCCGGCATGGTGCCCTGCGAAGTGTACGACAGAATAGTGACCTCCAGTTTCAATATCGCTAGCAAAACGTGTGTGGAAAATATCAAGAGTTCTTGGAGTGTTTTGAGGTAAAGGTGACACTAATTAACAAACATATACTTTACCAAACTCAATCTCCCTTTAAAAAGGTAGTCCTTGACGTAACTTTATTATTAAGTGAATTATTACTCAGATTCCACAGTACTTACTTTACCTCAGAATAAAAAAAAGACGTAAAAATAGTCAATAAATTATTAAAAATATTATTTTATTACTTTGTAGAAATTTCCTCAAGAGTCAAAACAATAGCGATTGGTTACAATTGAGTTGGAACCTCTGTGATCCTATCAAGTCCACAGATGTGGATACTTTAGTGGAGTTCTTGCAAAGCATGTATGAGACGCTGGCCATGGTGAATTATCCTTTCGCCACCGACTTCCTCGTGCCCTTACCTGCAAACCCTGTTAGGGTTGTATGTGAATACTTAAACGAGCCTTTGAAAGACCTGAAATTATTCGAGGTGTGTATGGTTTATGGTACAATATATACTTTTATTCTTCCAGAAGAAAGATTTACATTTTTAAATATAAAATAAGATATAGAAAATATACTAAAAATGGCTAGAAAAAGGTCCAAGTGACAAGACATCGATGGCTTGGGCTTTTAGTTTAAAAAGACAGGTGATAATTAAGTAATAATTTTTTAATCATCACATTTTATACAGGTGAAAAAAGGGCAATATAAGTTAAATTCAAGCATCATTATTTGGATATATATATAGAGATTTAGAGATATTATTATATTTAGTTAAATTTAAGTTTTAAGAATAATGTGGCCAGTCGTTGCGCAGGGACACGTGTGACTATAAATCGACTGGTTATGGGTTCGATCCCCACTCGAGAAGATGACATATTTACTTAAATTTATATTTCCATTTCTTAGCTCTGATATCGAGGCCAAGCGCGGCGTTTAGTTTTGCCACTCAACACGGAATACCTCCAGAATTCGGCAGAAAGTGGCAAACGAAGTGTCTTAACACTAGGTTCCCTCTGCCTACCCTGCTGTGTGCGGGATACAACGTGAAACTGATTTATTTTTATTTTTTAAATATAAAGAAAGCATTTATTTTACAGGGTATAGGGAAAGTGGTACAAACATACGGCAATTTTGACGGCAAAGCCAAATGTATTGATTACAAGATGGGTGATAACTACGGCAACCTCGACGCCGCTGGTTGGGATTATCAGGTAAATAAAATTATTTTTAAAAGTTTATTCTATTATTTGAACGGCACCTAAATACTTAGTCTTTAATTAATATCTTTAAAAATATGTATATGTCATAAAAGCGCGCGAGCACTAACAAGCTATAGATTTATACTTAGTATTCCAAAAACTGAAACTGAAATATTACTGAAATAATATTTTTTATCCACCAGGCTTGTACTGAAATGGTAATGCCGATGTGTTCTACTGGCGTACAAGATATGTTCGAGCCTAATCCATGGAATTTCACCAAATATGCTGAATTCTGTCATAAGAAGTACAACGTGTATCCGAGACCGCAGGGCGCTAGAATTGAATACGGTGGAGATAGGTTACGAGCAGCTTCTAACATTGTATTTAGTAACGGTCTTCTCGATCCGTGGGCTGGAGGTAAGTTCTTATTCAATTTGCTATTTATATATTTTCTTGTTCAATTCTGTTAAAAATAAATTCTCCTGTATCCATATATTGTGTTTTTTAACCTAGAAGAAATCTATCTCTATAAGATATAAATTTGCCTTCTGCCAACACTTTTGTTATTTTTTGTATTTATAATTTTTATCTATAGTGCAGTGCGCAGTCTTTAATATTATAATATAAATTAAATCTTCAATTTAGTGAAATTTAATCCACATTCAGAAAAAAAAAATTAAAGCATCTGTTATAGCGAAAAATGTATAGTTTGCTTGGTAAATAATATAAACTATTTTTTTTCAATAATTATTATGTATAAAATCAATTAAAAACAGAATATAATTGCATTTTTAGGGTTAAAATATAATGTAATATGTTCAACACTTGTATGTACAATACTTATAAACAAAATATTTTTTAAATTCGGCAGAAAGTGGGGAAGGGAGTGTCTTAACATTAGGTTCCCTCTGACTATCCTGCTATGTGCGGGATACAGCGTGAAGCTAATTAAATTTAATTTTTAATACATTGATATTTTTTAGGTGGTATTCTCAATAGCATAAGCAACTCAGTAACTGCAGTCGTAATCATCGATGCTGCTCATCACCTCGATTTGATGGCAGCGAGTAATTACGACCCAACATCTGTAAGAATGGCTAGAACTATCCACAGGCAAAATATAGATAAATGGCTTCGAGGATTTAGAGAATAACGCTCGGTTAGGCAGTGCTCAGTTTAGAGACTGTGATAAAATAATTGTTAAATAAAATTGTATTTTTATATGTTATATTGTTTTATTTTTACCTCACTCTCGAAATGAATATTAACTCCAATATTAGGGGAGGTTACTTGATACAAATAGAGTTCGGAAATGTATGGTTTTTAAAAATTCTTATATGGGTCAGATACAATATTAGATTCAGTATCTTTTTTTTTACTTATCTTGAAAATAAAGTAATTATAGATGTAATTTTATAAAAAATTACGCATAAAAACAAAACTACGACTATACGTATAAACTAAACTACGACTAAAGTGAAAAGAAAATTCATAGGAATTTTCTTTTCACTATCACTGTTTGATAGTGGCCATCTAAAAATATTGCAAAATAATAAAATCTAGCAACACAATTTGATTTGCCATTGACATTGACATTAGCGTTAGGTTATATTGAATGTCAAAGACCCAAAATCAAAACAAACAATTCAATACTAAAATAACGTTAAAGATTAATTTTAGTCATTGTAAATCTATAAAATTAATATTAAAATGACTTTAACATGTATATATTGTAATGAATTAGAGAATAAGCAAGACCGTGCGGGCCTAGTCTGCGACACATGTACAAATTTCGTACACCTAGGTTGCTTGAAGCGACCCGGCACTCCGGGGGACTTTGCGTGTGATATATTCTTCGATTTTACTTGCGCTGAATGTTCTCCATCTACAGAAGAAGTGTTTAGACGTAATAAATTTCCTTGGTAGGCTTTCAAATTTAAATTTTCTATATACGTGTTTTGCACTGACGTGCAATTTTTATTTATTTAAATTATCTGATGTACTGTTGTACTTATTTCTTTTTCTCAATCTGGAAGCACGGCTTCGAATTCCGCCACTCAACAAAATGTCCTGTCTTGTACATGTCTTAATACAGAATAGACATAAAAAAATGGAGAATATATATATTTTTTCACTTTTCAGGGTGAATTGCTTATTACTAACATTAAATCACTTAAGCACCCACATGCAAGGTATCAGCAACAATGGATTCTTCCACTACAAAATGCACATTTGCTCTTTTGTTGACAGATTTTGGACTCAGCTTTTTGGAAATAACTTGTTAGTATAAATTTTTTGGTACTTAAAAATCATTTTTACTTATCAAGATTACCTAAATTATGCAAAGCATTTAAAAAAACTTACTTTATAGGCTGTATCAAAAATAATATAAATTGTTTTCTCAACTAATATCCTTAATATAACATGTTATGACTGCAAATGCAATAGTTGTGGGTTGAATTCCCAAAGGAAGTATGAATTGTTTTAATTTTCTCACTATGATAATTAGACAAAGCACAGCTTTGAGTCCTGACACATATGTGATGTCTGCCCCTCGAATAAGATTAGTAGAATTAATACTAATTACAAGTTTTTAACACTTAAAGCATTGATATACCTTAAGAAAAACATTTCAGATAATATATAAAAAATATTGTAACATTGTGTTATAATTTCTACATATGTTTTCTGAAATATATTTTTTCTAGCAAACAGAAAAAGAATTGGGTTGGTACAATAGCAGGGGCTTTATCTGTGTACAACAATTTATTTTTTCAATCTGGTTCTGGAGTGTTGAAGGAGACAGGATGGTGGAAACTGCTCCATAATTTCTCACCTGCAGTTGCTGCACATATTTGTAAATACAATTATAGTTGCTTATGTTATTTTTTAGAGTTGTTACATTGAAGCAAGTTATTGTGCAGGGGCAGAAGCATGTGACTGTTGTGATGAAATGAAGGTTGTGGGTTCCATTCCTACTCGAGGAAAATATTTAATATTTAAATTTTTTCACTCTGGTAACAAGGTAAAGCGCTATGTTGTGTTCTACCACTCAACACGCACTGTCTCTGGAATAATCCAGAAAAAGCTTTTAAAATGTTTTAATCACATCTCCTAGATTACTACATCTATAAATGTATTTAAATAATTGGAAGAAAATACTAGACCTGCATATCATAAAATTACAGCAACTTTTACTATGAAGTCTATTACAGAGAATTCATAATATAGCTTCTTATAAATTTTTCAGTACAAGAATTATCTCAAGACAAAATGTCACAAAAAACTCGACGCAATTTGTTGTTATTTGATCAAACTTTATTTAAAGGAATTGTCACTAGAATGGGTAATATATATATTTAAATATTTTAAAATATCAATCAATTACTTAATAAGTAAGTTATCTTCTTATGCTTAAAATTATATGGAATATATTATATGCATACTGCACTTACTAATTCCTTATCCTGACAGGAAAAATATAAATGTAATTAAAAACCTCAATCACAATATGAAACCAAAGTATCATTTCTTAGTATTTTTGATAAACATGATACAGGCAGTTCAGTTGTTTTCATCATTATAAAAGTGTAGGCAGCATATTCTTAAGTTTTATTCCACACTGTAACATATATGTGTTATGATTGCTACAGGATACAAAGATTATTTAAATAATAATCCAGATATGGCTATTGAGCTTTCATACAGTGGAGATGAAAATCCAAGTAAAAAGAGACGTTTGGACACCGACGAACTGAGTAGAGCGTCTACGTCGTCTGTTAGTGAACCTTTTGATCCTGATATTAAGTAAGAGAACAATATTTTTTTAGCTTCACGCTTTTTCCCGCATATAGTAGAGCAGATGTATTTATTGGCATAACTTTTTTTATTTCTGAACTGATTTAAATAAAACAAACACTAATTGTTAAGGGTTTGCCAAAAAGCTATTATGAAAACTGCACTCAAATCGATGAAGTGAACAAACAACAAAAATTTCAAAAATGACAATTTTGAACCGACTTCTGAAAAAGGAGGAGTTTATCAAATCGAATGCATTTTTTCTGTTTCTTACCTTAGAACTTTTGACTGGGTGAACGATTTTGATATATATTTTTTATTTGACAGCTGGTGCTGCCCATGTGAATTTATATTATATGTGTGTTAAAGTTACGTTATTGCGAATTACTTAAGGCCGTTGTCGCACAGCGGCTCACCGTGTGCACTGTACGCGATTGTTGTGATTTTCATTTTCGTTCTCTTAACAAGATAAATAATGAATTCCTTAATTTATGATTTTTTTACTCCACAGGCAATATATGGACGATAGCTTTGAACGGGAATTGACAAATAGTCTTACATATGTGACTCCGAAAGATAATTTTTCTGATGTCGAGAGTATTTTCAAAGGATTTTCATTCACACAAAATAATGTGACACCGGTTTGTTTTTTAATAAATATCTTTATTAAAAATTTTATTGTTATTTTTTTAAATAACAGTGTAACAAATTCAGGCACTACCCATTTTCGGACATTGCAGGGGAGAGAACGCTGGAGCTCTGATAGCAATGAAACGAGAATAATTCATTCTTCCGATTAGAAATAGAATTAAATACTATTGCGTACACAGTCAGACCCCATGTATTTTTTTATTTTTTTTACAATTCTCTCTCAGAGCGACTCCTCAAGCCTACACTCAAAACTACACTACGACTCAGACTCGCTAAGTTCACACAACCACACAGAATTCCAATCTGACGACGAAAAACCGAAAGAAACAAAGAAAACCGAAACCAAAATTAAAAAAGAAGAGAAACCGGTGGTTATAACCCACTCGCTATTTTCATCACTACCAAATTCCACTAATATGCCTTGGGTTGAAGAAATTAGTCAGGAAAATTCAAATTTAGTACAAATGACTGAATACGAGGAGGTGCAATTACTAAAAAACATTGAAAATTTAATACCTAAAGTTAAAGATGGCGGGAAAAAAGCCGAATTGTGTCAAATGAAAGCAAAACTGTCTTTGAGAAGGTTAAAAAGGCACCGTCACTTGCCTATGTTCGATTTGGATAAGTAAGTGTTGAATGTTTTTAGGTTTTGTTGATCGTTTTTAGCTTATCGTTGTATCTATATCACACATAAAATAGAATCCACTTATCTTATGATGGACTTATATTCTTTTTTTTTTGTTACAGAACCGTCCAAATATTAGGGGGCTATGTGACTGAAGACCCTCGAGTGGTAATGAACAGTGAACGGATCTTAGACAGGTTCCAACGATCTGTAAGTGTGTTTATTACTACTTGCGCACTACTACCCGCACGCGACTGCTCCCGCTTAATTATTTATTTACTAATCTGAATTACTTTGAAAGTTTACTAAAATAGAATAGTCGTTGAGACCAGTCGTGCGACTTGTAAACTAGACAGATTGTGGGTTCGATTCTCACCCGATGAAGTGTTTAATATTTTCATTTCCATGCTCTAGTAACGAAGCAAAGCGGCGGAACTGAAGGAAAGTGGGGAACCGAAGAGTTTTAATGGAAATGGAGTGTCTTAACACTAGGTTCCCAGGTTACGATTTTTTAACAGTGCTCTAACACTTCGTTCTAGGTTACCGCCTCGATTACAGCCCAACAGTATCCAAAATTATATTTTAATACTTTTTTTCTAGTACCTGATAGACAATCTTTGCGGAACAATATCAAGTAGTAATTTTGGTACTCTCTTATTGCCCCATATCGAACCCACTACCTTCAGGTCGGGGTATTCTGGTAATATACTGAAACCGTTCATAAGAAGAGATGCGACGTCAAAGCCAACTTGGTTGAAAGTCACTGAGGAATTGTTATTGAAGACTAATCGGTGAGTTGGTACACTCTTTTTATCTTTACACTCTTTTAATCTATGAATTTCAAAGTGTATTACTGGTAAATTTAATAAAATAAAATAAATCAGCTTCACGCTGTATCCCGCACACTGCAGGGTAGGCA